>WNLI01222724.1:0-19189 GCA_025802215.1 Wirenia argentea | reverse complement strand
TGGTGTTTTGCACTCTAATATGTGGTTCGAATATGGTCCTCTTGCACTCGAGATGGTTTTTTGCACTAAGGGTGGTTGTAGCACATGCCACTCCGTACACCTGTCCTCTCAATGTACTATAGTACACAAGCACTAGAAATGTCCTTAGTCTAAGTTACAGTACATGACACGTACTTAGTCAAATTTACAGTACACATGTACTTTGGCCAATTTACAGTACACATGTACTATTGCAATTTGTGATGAACGGCAAAGTTCGCGCATGTCTAATAATGATAAGTACAGTTGCACCGCTGCCGCATATTCTCCGCCATACGCTTGAATCCCGAGTACATGAGTACTGAGATGACACACATCCGCAGGAAGCGCATATAAAGAGGCTCGATTTTACAATTTTACAATTGTCTGTCTTTTGTCAGCCGATACGTCTCATTTTCTAAGTTGTGTTAGTGTTACAAAGTTGTATCCTGTACGTCAAGTTATTATAGCTTTAGCATTTTTTTACGTTCTGTTTGCTGTTGCGTTAACGTGTAAGTTTTCTTAATTAGCGTTCTAGTTCTAAGTTTTCTGCTAGTATAGCTATCGAGTTTCTGCTTTAGTATACTTACATATTTCAAAGAAAATGATGGAGTTTGTTAAGATTAACCTAGGACGAGACATTAAACTGACGTCTGGTAAATGGCGTGAGGAGCCGCGTATGGATGTGCGGCAGTGGTTAGCCGGTAGCTGCCACGCCGAGTACCCGACGAAGCGTGGTATTTCAATGGACTATCGTATATTCAAGACGCTGCGGGAATGCGCTCCACATATCAACCGATGTATACAAGAAAACGGCCAGAACAAATTCCGCATCGGCAAGCATGTATACGTCACGGTAGCATGGCAGGGAGTAGACATTCGGAGATTTTTCATACCCAAAGAAGATCCCCAGAAGATGCTCCCTAGCAAACGTGGGATATTTTTGCGGTATTCCGAATGGGAGAGACTCTGTGCTGAAATGCCCCACGTATTCAGCACGCTTGACTTTACGCAAGTGGTTACGTGTACTGAAGAAGCAGACCATTCGGCCCTAACCTGTGAGCATTGTAACGCCAGACCTCTGGGCCAGGAAGCCGCCGAAGCCGTCCAGCGATTGGCTGCCGCTCGAGAATGGGTGGACAATCTACCCGATCATTTCGACGAGGGATTTGAAGACGATCGATAGAACTCTGGACTATAACAGTGTTTGAGATTAGTCAAACTGTCGGTGATACTGCTGTACAGGTACAGTGCCACATATTACACATAGCTTAAAAATGATACGTTACTAAAACACATGTCCATCACTCATATCCACACTAGCAGTGCTAAAATTCATTTTGAGATCATGTAAATTGATTGGTAAGTTTTTGACAGAATTTATTTTAGGTGCTTCCGAATATAATTTACATTTAAATATCAGTAAAACCATATACACATTTCTAAATTATTTTATGTTATAAAATACTTTTTGCTGTTTACATAACCCAAACAAAAACACAAATCCAACAAATTTACTACATAAAAATGCATTTTAGCACTGCTAGAGTGGAAATAGGTGATGGGCATGTGTTTTAGTAAAGTACCATTTTTAAGCCATGTTTAATTTATGACACTGTACCTTTAAATTGTTCTCTGTAGACCTATACCCATATACATTTAATTGATTTAGTTTTGTGTAATCTATATTAAATATGGCGGAAGAGATGGTTCTTATTGAAAAACAGACACGGTTTAAGCTACTGCTCCTAACGAAATACCTCGATAAACTGTACGCCCGAATGAACAATATAAACAAGGACGAGTGCTACGGATGTAGCGTTGATCATCCGAGCCAACGTCAACATCCCTGTCTCTATCCTCCCGACTATGTTGGCCTCTTTGATCGCGCCTACGGAGATTTAAGTCACGATGACTTGTGGACTGATTTCTGTGCGGAGACTGACATGCCGGATAATGTGATGACACTCGTTAATGATTTCCGCAGAAGCGAACTGTTCTTGAACATACTAAAGGATTATATCGGGATGAATATAAACTATGACGACTACCGCAGATTGTAAAGCGATTGAAATGGACTAAATTGAGGGTTATCAAGGACTATAAACTTTCTACTGACTACATAGCTTAAGAAAGAAAATTATGTGGCTAACGTGTATATAATTTTATGTAAAACTACGAATATTATCGTTGATTTTGAAGTTATGTAAAAGTATTTTAACGCGAATGTTACATTAATGTAAAAGTATTTTAATGCGAATTTGAATTTATGTAAAAGTATTTTAAACGACAAATGATGTAACAACATAAATTTTGTATACTATCTCTGAAGTTATATACAGTATGTACAAATAAAGTATATATTACTATGAATATAATGTTTGCTTTCATTTAATAATTTTCCACTGTGCATGTATTTTATACAATAATGGAATTTAAAGCACCACTGACTATGATAATTAGCGGGCCTTCATCATCTGGAAAAAGTTTCTGGGTAACTAAACTCCTCAGGCACATACGAGAAATGGTTTCCCCACTTCCTACCAATATAGTGTGGGCGTATGGCGAATGGCAGCCGCTCTATGACACAATGAACAATGTGACTTTTATTGATGGCATTCCCGATGCTGATAAATTACACAATAATACGCTGTTAATAATAGACGACTTGATGACTGAAACTGACGCACGAATATCGGATTTATTTACCAAAGGTTCCCATCATAGAAACATTAGTGTTATGTACATTGTACAAAACTTGTTCGACAAAAACAAACACCACAGAACCATCAGTCTCAATGCGCACTACATTGTACTATTTAAAAATCCAAGGGACGCAAGTCAGGTTGTAAACTTTGCTAAACAGATGTTTCCAGGCAAAACCAATTACATGAAAGAAGCTTACAATGATGCAACCTCCCAAGCACACGGGTATTTAGTTGTAGACTTAAAGCAAGACACCCCCGAAAATATGAGACTAACAACTGGCGTATTTCCTGACGACATTAGATATGTGTACGTAAAGAAATAAAAGAAGGTAGTCGAATTAGCCGAAGGTCATTTGCAATTCTTTAGTTGAGAGAACAACATGTCAGCTCGACTCAGACGTAATGCTCATACTTTGCGCCTACTGGGGAGGAAGAACCCTAAACTGAGAAAGCGTATAATAGCCACAGCTAATAAAGATTTGCTCACTTGCCTCTGTGAGATATGCGACAACACTTTAAAAGGTAACGTCCCGCTAACACCCACTCAGAAGAAGAAAATTGCTAGGTACAAGAAGGACATCAGAGCTGTAGCGGACAAAAAGAGAAGTTTAAAAACCAAGCGTAGGGTGCTTCAACGAGGAGGATTCCTTCCGTTTCTGATCCCGGCATTAGCGGGTCTTCTGGGTCCAGTTATTGGTAAGATATTCGGAGGAGGATGAAGAAAATGGCGCTAGTTGATCCGCGAATGCTATCATCCATGCAACTACCCCCTACACCGCCACTCGTTGCCGCACTTTCCACTCTCGATAGTGATATGAAAACCGTACTTGATAGGCCCGACGTGAGTGCCAATGATAAAGTTAGAATGTATAATGACGTACTCACGAGATATAGGTCATATAATGACCAATACCAAAGTTCGCAGAGGCCACAGCCAATTCCACAATCAATTGCGGATCACGGGAATCGGAAGAAAGATGAAGATAGTAACCAAAATGTTAAGAAAGCACCACTGAGAGATGAAGATATTATTGATACCGTTCCAAGTACAATGAAAACCAGAGCAGAATTGGTTCTAAAAAGACTAAAGCCCACTTTGCAATGGAATGATAGGGGCGAAATCATATATAACCAGCAAACCCACCCAAACACGCACATATCCGATTTGGTTAACAACGTAATTAGAGATCGCAAGAAGAAATCAACTGTGAATGGTCAAGATATATTCATAAATGCGCTGAAAGAAATCAACCTCCCGAGACAGTTGGTGTCTAATATGCATGTGCTGAAGCAAATGGACTATGATAAGCCGACATCGCCGGCCGGTGGTGCTAGAAGAAAGGTGACAACAAAAGCGACCACACCTATCAAGTGGACAAGCTACAACACACGGTGATGGAGGATATATATTATAACCAAGGTACGCCCGGCAGCTACGGCGGTGTTAATTCGTTGTCTCGAGCAAGCGGGAAAAGTAGGCGATCGGCGACAGACTGGCTATCGAGTCAAAGAACTTATACTCTTCATAAACCAGTGCGAAGACGTTTTCTACGCAGAAGAACCGTGGTGTCCGGAATAGATGATCAATGGCAAGCTGACCTGGTAGATTTGAATAGCATCTCCCAAGAAAATGGCGGCGTACGGTTTCTATTGACATGTATCGATATATTCTCCAAGTATGCATGGGTTATTCCTCTAAAAGACAAGACGAGTAAGAGTTTAGTAGCTGCATTCAAACGAATACTAGCCACTGGTCGAAAACCTAGTAACCTACAAACTGATAAGGGAACAGAGTTTTTGAATAAGCCTTTGCAAACCTATCTTAAACGAAATAAGATACACTTCTTTACTACTCATAACTCGGAAACAAAAGCAAGCGTTGTAGAGAGATTTAACAGAACTTTAAAAACGCGCATGTTTAGATATTTTACGCATAACAACACATCTAAATACACAGACGTGTTGGAAGATTTTGTGAGATCATACAACCATTCTTATCATAGAAGTATCAAGACTTCTCCGACCGACGTGAACAGACAAAACGAGAACATAATTTGGATGCGGTTATTTGGGAAATCGCCAAAAACTAAAAAAGCACAATTTAAAGTTGCCGACAGGGTCAGGATAAGTAAGGTGAAAAGAAACTTTGAAAAGGGTTACGAGCAAAATTTCAGCGAAGAGATATTTACTATTACTAAGGTCTTAAAAACCAAACCAGTCACTTATAAACTGGCAGATTATAATTTAGAGCCATTACTTGGAACATTTTACAATGAGGAATTATCAAAGGTGACTGGTCAAGACTTGTACAGAATTGAGAAGATTCTAAAGCGTCGAAAGAAAGAAGTTTTCGTAAAATGGTTGGGTTATCCAGATTCGTTTAATAGTTGGATACCGAAAAAGGATATAAAATAGATTGCAATACCACTACCCGTTTATTATGGAGACTGAGGCGCGTAGAAGCTTATGGTGTGTATTCGGCAAGAAGGTGCCACAAAGTGAAATTGTGTATTTCTGTCAAATAATTATTATATACGTAATCATTGGTTTTAGCTTGTATAATTTGACAAGTGGCACGAAGGACAAAGAGTTGTGGACCGCACTTCTAGCCAGCAGTTTGGGATATTTACTACCTCAACCTAAAATTAACAATGTTCCACCTAACCCTACCCAGCAATAGTTCAGCCGGCTATTTCCCGGAAAACACATTGACATCATACACCACAAAACTTGCACAACCTATTGATTTGGATGGTGATTGGGAGGTTGGTTTAAGCGAAATTCAATATTCAAAGACGTGGTATAATGTACAAAAAGATCAATGTATAGTTAAGCTATCAATAAAAAATGACAAGAAAAACCAATTGAAGGAAGTAGTCGTGGTTCCTTTGCGGTCAAGAAGAGCTCTAGGATACTCCGTAGAAACACAATTAGGCAGTATGTTCTCAACATATTTTTATAAACTGGAACCAGGTCGATATGATAGCCCGATAGACATTATAGAGTCTTTGAACGAATTTTCCGCTGAATTAAGTGCATTTCATATTAGTTACAATGGTAGAACAAAGAAGTGTAAACTGGCAGTGGAGAAAGACAGTATGATGGAATTTAGCGAGGATTTAAAGAACATATTAGGGTTTTGGGGTGATGGACAAACTACATATAAACAGGGGGATCACACGCCTCCGCACATAGTAGATGTCAATCAGGGGTTTTATGGTATATATGTCTACAGTGACATAGTCAGGCCTCACGCAGTAGGAGATACTCTGGCACCGCTTCTAAGAATAGTACCCGTGAAAAATAAAGACGAAGGATTGGTCAGTTTGGTGTTCAGTGAACCATATTTTCATCCGGTACAAAGGAAGAATTTTAACACGATAGGTATATACTTATACGACGACACGGGTCGACCGGTGACATTCGAATCTGGAAAGTTGGTGGTAACGCTACAATTTAGAAGACGAAGATATCAGCTATGAGACATCAGTGTACACAGGGGTTATACGACGGCTATTACTTGAGACAAGTGGGAAATGGGTTTCCCCCACCTTACGCCGGTACGCGTATGCAGCGGGGATATGGAATTTTTTCTAGTATTTCCAAAGCTATTATACCATTATTGAAGACCGGCGCGAAAGCCATTGGGCGAAAGGCATTGACGACAATACCCGAGATAGCAGGTGGTATACTCGAGGGTAAAAAGCCATCAAGAGTCATTAAAAGTACACTTAAAAAAGCCGGAGGAGAGCTATTAAATGACGGCTTACGAAGAGTGCGACGGCCCATAAAAAGACGGACAGCAGTCAATACTAGTCATACCACTAGTAAACGTCGGAAGAAGAGGAGGAAAAAAGCTACAGACATCTTTTCATAATGTCATTGATACATCCGCAATCCTGCGAGAGTATGAATTCGCAGATAGACTGGTTTTCGATACCACCAACAAATACGGCCATTGTAGATGGATTTTATGAACAATTTCACCCGATAGCCACTCTAACAGATACCGGACCAATAGAGTTTGCCGTGACGGGATCAGAGTATCTCGATTTGGCTCATTCATATATTAACATCAAAGCCAAAATCGTAAAAACGGATGGGAGTGATATAGCTGCTACTGCGACTGTCACGCCCATAAACAACTGGCTGCATTCTTTATTCTCACAAGTTGATATAACTCTTAACGGAAAGCTCGTCACACCATCGACAAACACATATGCGTACAGAAGTTACATAGAAACACTTCTCAGCTATGGACAGGACGCTAAAAGTACCCACCTCACAAATAGTTTATGGTTCAAAGATGATGCGTCCGAGTTTGAGTCGGTGGCAGCAACCAATATCGGGGTGGGTAATCGTATGAAGGCAACCAAGCAAAGTGCGACCGTTGACATGATTGGAAGAATCCACGCTGATATATTCTTTCAAGAAAGATATCTCTTAAGTGGCGTGGAAGTTAAGATGAGATTCATTAGGTCGAGGGATAGTTTCAATCTTATGGTTACGGGTACTGAGACGTATCGTGTGTCGATTAAAGAGGCCAGTTTCTATGCAAGAAAAATAAAATTAGACCCCGTGGTTGAAATATCGGCGCTGAAAGCTTTGGAAAAGGGAACCGCCAAGTTTCCTATAAAGAGAGTGGAAACCAAGGTATTTTCGATTGCCAGAGGAAGTTTGATAAATACGCAACAAAATCTTGTGTTGGGACAGCTTCCTACGCGAATGATTGTCGGGTTCGTGGATAATGCTGCAATGAATGGCGATTTCGCTAAAAATCCATTCAACTTTCGACATTTCAAGGTCAATTACTTGGCTGTGAATTTAAATGGCAGGATCCATCCCAGTAAACCCTATTGCCCCGATTTCACCAACAAATTAGTATCACGAAGCTACAACTCCCTCTTCCATGGGACCTCTAACGCATTTCAAAACTGGGGAAACACTATTTCTTACGAGGAGTACTTAAATGGGTGAGTAAATATAATATTTTATGTGTGTACTATTAGGCATTCTAGGTGTAAACTATATCTACTATTTAGCAGTGCGCAGTATGCGCTACATTGTGGAAGTGCGTGGGTATGTGTGTGTATGTGTGTGTGTGTGTGTGTGTGTGTGTGTGTGTGTGTGTGTGTGTATTATGAGCGTATATATTTATTATGTATTCTGCATATTTTAACATACAATGTTATGTCGTCGTTTCAGATACACGCTATGGGTTTTTGACCTTACACCGGATCTTATCGAATCAGCAGACCAGTTTGAACTGATAAAGACTGGGAACATGTCTCTCGAAGTGCATTTTGGCGAAGCATTGACAACCACAATTAACTGTGTCTGCCTTCTCGAGCGTCCTAATATGATTGAAATAGACAAGGCTCGTAACGTGCTGACTGATTTCACGGCGTAATGGACAACCTGCAGATATCTACAATCTTAGCACAGGACTCGTGTACGAATTCAATATTCAGCGGAGTATATGCAATTGACACTCTTCCGACACTATCTGGCGGTCGCACCTGCCTGGTCAGTAATACTGAGCCATCTACGCACAAAGGGCTTCATTGGATAGCCATCCACATCGATGAATATGGCCGGGGGGAATACTTTGACTCCATGGGGCTACCTCCATTCCGGAAAATATTACGTCACTATATGGACTCAAATTGTACTAAATGGACATTTAATGATAAACAATTACAGTCTAGCATAACATCGGTATGCGGACAGTACACCCTGTTTTACATTCTGATGCGGTGTCGCAATGTATCTATGGACGATATTGTAAATAGATTTAATGGCGATTATGTAATCAATGATATTAAAGTGTATGATTTTGTGTGTGAAATATTAGATTGTAATTAAATGTATTTGTGTAAGATACTGTAAGTTTGATAATATGATGACGTATAATTTGCATGTGGAATACTTTTCTGTAAATAAATGTGTGTGTGTGCGCGATTATTTAGCCTATTAATTTTATTCAGCTCGTCGCAGTAATGCATAAATGTAGTAGTGAATAGTAGACGGAGTAGTTATCTGTAGAGTTTCGGCATGTGTGGCATTTTACTTAATATTCTGCAAATAACGTGTATATAGTATGATATTTAATGTATTGTTGTAAAATAAAAAATATGTAAAATGGGCCCAAAATCGTGTTTGTTTCCAATATCTAGGTACATTGTATACGTACATGTAATTTATTTATACAACATCAATATTTATCAACAAACGCATAAATTATGAAGTATAACATTTATTTGCAAGAACTGTATAATAGGGTCCAGACAATATTATCACAAAGCCGTCGTAGCTACAGTAATATCTTGCTTAATTCTAGAAAGATCAGTACAATAAATCTATCGCTCAAAAATACTTTACGTTGCATATTCAGATGGTAATTTAAAAGGAAGGTAGATAAATTGAAACATTATTTAAATTACACATTATGTATATTCATAAAATTATAAAATGAAATTACAAATTGCAATACAGCATGCATAAACGACATACATTGGAAAATTACACATTCCAATAGAGCATGTATAAACTATACATACATTTGAAATTACAAGATTGCGAGAAGGTATGTATAACGTCCTACATTTACAAGTAATTAGTAAATAATACATAGACAACATACTAGTGTAAAATATTGCACTAACATTCGATAAATCCATTCAGTACCTATAACGCCGACATAGCATCTAGAAAGCACGAAAATACACGTATTACACGAAACATATTTTACGTACGTTCTATAATACATAATGATATTCATAATTAAAACTAGAAAGGTATATTGTACGCATAAAATCGATTAATATAACATCTAACATAATTAAGCAAAGTGCAATTTGGAAAATTTTCAACTGACATTCGATAGTATGATAAATAAACTATAACATAATGACGTACAGCGATAATGATGCAACAATTTCAATCATGTGGCTTGATAATGTAGTGGCCGTGAGCGAGTGTTCTGATACCGTCTTGTGTGATATACCGTTTATCATCATAGGGGCTGAGCCCAATTTTGTTCATTGATATGGAAAATATTTGGTGTTTATACGATCTAATCTGATGCATATGCGCCATTTTTATTTTACGATTTAATAAACAATCTTTATAATCCTGATGTCGTATGTCACGCCTAGTCGCCGTCCGACTGATGCCCTTAGCAGTCTTTTTCTCTACAGTACTCCCCTCTTTAGTAAATTTAAGAGAATACATCTTCGGTCTAAGACCGACAAATTCCTTAATCGGAATTGAGGCGGTTTCATCCTTCATTTTATACAACTTTTTCTTATTTTTCAAACTATATAATGGGTGGCTAGGCGGATAATCTGAAGTATCGAAGTAATCTAAGTTTTCCTTCATATCTGAGTATATGTCAGGTGTTATGACGTCATAAAAAAGACTATCGGTATCACTGAACGCTAGCTCTGCCTTGGCACCATACCTCTTCTTCATGTAATTATAGTGAAAATCGATCATATATGTCTTGGAGATATCCAGTACGCAAAATCCTATGTAGCTTGGTTTATTGAGATATAAGTTGGTTTGGCGTAGGGTGACTGCTGCAAAATTGTCGTTAAATATCACAAAAGACTTGTAAGATGACCGTGCTGTTAACTTCAATAATTGGTGCTCTGTTGTTACTAATTTTATGTTTACCCTTTTCCTTAAATTTTCCATGGTCTTACCAAAAACTGCATTATTCATAAGCTTAAAAAAGTCCTTTTCAAAGTCGTTAGTAGCCATTTTTCGTTTTTCCGTGTTAAAATCTATATACTCCTTTAGCCAATTAGACTGATTAAATATAAGAACTCTGTGAATTTTTGTTATTTTTAATCCCAAAGAAACGCATTGTTTGAGATTTCTAGAATGGGTTATATAATGAGATTTGTCGTTTAAGTTAGGTATGAGTTTTTCAGACGGCGTATGTGTCATATTTAATGAACTTAGAATTTCTTGTGAGTAAGGCGAAAGCATGTCAGGTGTTACTCTGCATTTTTCGGCTGCTACGGGATAATCGTTATGTAGGTCATGTATTGCATCTGGATACTCTAAGTCGACTTCAAAAATATAACCCTTGTCAGACTCATTGTCAATTGTAGCAACATCAATAGCCTCTATTTCATCAGACGTCAGCCACCTGAAACCCCCAGTAGCAATTTTACTAGACATAGCACCCCCGTATAGATTATTAAAATCTAGATACATTAGATAGTTGATGTCCCTATTTACATCGAAATCTTCCAAGTATGGGTTATTGGCTTCGCAATATCTTTTTGTGATTACAGATATGCCACCCCTCATACCAGCCTCGATAAAGTTGTACATTGTTATATCAGTTAGTAGTTCTAGTTCAATCCCTGTCATCTTAAGGCAAGCTTGCCATGCCAATCCAGGGGCAGTGAAGAAATGACAAGGATCTAATCGATAATAATCTAAACATAGTTTCCTATAATTCTGAAATACATCAGCAAGTAGAATGCAGTCTGATGCCAAGTATAGATCGTGGTAATCACCCATCGACCCCATTTCAAATGACCCCCAAACGTTCTGTGCGTGGTTGTAATCTTCATCTGTGATATGTTCGCCTCGCAATATGTTGTAAAATGACTCCTTGTCTGGAAGGCTAGTATCATTAAACTTGTCAAAAGATGACATATAGTCGTATGGGTATACCCCCTTTCTCATCAATAATGGTATTTTGTCTGCGTCATAACATTTGTTTAACAGCCTGAATTTATCTTGACCCTGCGATGCTAAGTTTGATACTAGTTTATCCAATGATGCTCCCATAAACTGGTAAGAGTCGATAAATTGTAGATCACCCACAGTGAACGAGATATACTTTTCACTATTGTTTGGTATGCATGATATGTCCTTACCTTGAATGTTAGATAACCCCTGCATAATTAAGTGGGAATCATATCCACGCAAGTTATGTATTATAACTGGTATTTTGTTCGTGTACTTGTGATGCAAATTGCAGCCATTATGCGCTGCCCCGCGATATTTCCCCGTGACATGATCATGGTCTCTGTATCTATCTGCGCCTAGTGGTTTGTCACATATGTGGCAGTTAACGGTACTATTAAAGTGTATTTCATCCTCGTCGCCCATATCTAATGGGACTATACGACTTATCTTATCTTTAATCAATTCTTCTTCTTCAAATAATTTACTTAGAAATTTATCGACAGCATCCGGCCCTCTGTAAGTCACAGGCGATGCAAAATAGTCGTCATTTGTTGAAACAACCATATACGAAAAGCCACAAGGTGTATGTTTCTGATATTTCTCTGTATATGACTGATTTTGACATTGCATATGGGTAGGCATTTTCTCTGTTATACTTTCAAAGTCCGCATAAATAACAAAAGGGACTTCCAATTGCTTGTGGTAATCCTTAAATTTAAGTATAGACTCATGCTGTGTCGGCATACGCGTTCTTTGCGCGCCGTGAACTTTGCACATGGGTTCGTGATCATGTAGTAAATCGCTTCTGACAAAGCCGTGTAGGCAATAACTACAAAAATATTTCTTTTGTCGGCTTTTTGTGAGGCCGCCTAAAAAATTATCTAAATTTTTTATAAGACAATAATGACTATTATCATCGTCTGAAATTAGTAGTAAGTCTACATGCTGGTCGCGTTTTTGCGGTGTTATATACAATGGAAATGGTACGTCTTCATATCCGAATACGCTCACACTAATATCGTTCAATACTTCAAATTTTGGAATGTGCTTAATTGCTACTGGGAATGGTATTCCCGCGAAATCTAAATCATTTTCATATTCCAAGTACTTTGATACTCTGCTATTATTGTGCGTAGTAGGGTGAATTTTAGCCAGGATTGACCACTTGAAACACTGATTATCATTATTTCTAATGTTTACTATGCATTTCTTGTTAGCCAATTTTTCAGGAAGTGGTATGTAACTAGAAGCTCTCAATGGCGTAAACTGTGCGATATCAATATCTAGTGATAGTATTTCGTCTAATACGTATCCACTACCATCTCTTGAGAAATTGGCTAGGCTATTCATTATTGTGTTAACTGCCTCATTATATAAATCATGCAATTGCTGATTGTTTACCGCTGTAAGGGTAAAACTGCGAAAGTGGGGGGATTTGGGCTCATCCTCTCCCTCCTCCGTAGAACGAACAAATTTTGTGTTCAACACCATGTTAAATTTTAAACCACGTCTCTCTGTAACTTGGCTATCTAGTATGTTTAAGACGTTCGGCTTCACCCCATTTAAAAATGAGACTGGATCGGCTGCGCCGTTTCCGTCAATAGTGTAATGTCTAAGATTATCATTGATGGATGATACATGGGGTGCCTGTCCGGTAGCTGGTTCAGACTCATCAGACTGCATATCCTCGTCTGAACGAGTGGCCTCTCTTGGCTGTATAGCCTCGTCTGACTGCATACCTCCTAACTGTATCCCATAATCTGTGTAATTTTGTGCTGATTCTGCACTTGACTGCGGCAAATCTACGGTATTCAAGTTTTGCGACTGGTTAGTCAGTTTATTGTTTATGGCACATGTTTTCATGTGCGTACGGAAGGCATCCTTTCTGTGAAATCCTTTCCCACATGGGCACTTATGCGACTTTGTGGGTATGTGACTCTTTGCGTGTCTTGTTAGGCTGGCCCTTGAACTATATTCACGGCTGCAGATGCCACATTTTATCCCTGTCCCTATCTGCGTCGGTCTGAAACGACACATATACGACGCGTGTTATATAGGGAAGTTATCCTCGTTATTAATAGCATCATAATTATGGTGTGGGTGCATATAGCTATAGTGTCCCGGTATTACTACTTTAATCGGATAGTCAGTGCTAGGGGTGAATGCATAGCGATGCGCGGTTAGTAATTAATGCATATCTGTATATATAGGCAAATGGCCAATAATGAGCATACTTTTATGCGTTAGTACATAGGCAATGGGCCTATACTGCGCATACTACTACTAAGGATGATTTGGCGAACTAGGCGCAATTAGAGTTCAAGGTAGGATAGCCGATGATAGTAATGTTTATCGCAGAAATTGATTGAAAATTTGAAACATGATATGTATGTTGTATTGAAATTGATGTTGTGGATCATCATATTATTGCTATACGTCATTATGGTGTAATAGAGGCGGACTATACGAGAATAGACGAAAGTTTTAGGTGGATAACTATTTTGATATAGGCCTATTCAATTTAATTTACGTAACTATACTAGTCCAAAAAGAACATAACAATACATGCTTATTACCGCCAGCTATTCGACTCTATAGGCCTATACAAATTAACAATGAGGTATAGACAACATAATGTGTAAGCTCTAGATACCATTGTAAAAGGCCAGCATGGATCAAGAACAAGTTTATGCGTGTCATTTCTCTTTGCAACAGGGGCCGACTCCTCACTGCACACACGTTGACATGGTCGTGCAATTGACATGATTAAGGCGCGTAGATGCGCGGATGACACCGCACTATCTATAGCACATGCTGAAGTGCATTGGGGTGAGAGGGTGGTACACCATCTATTATGGGCGACTACATAGGCAATGGACATAGAATAGCAGAAATAATTATATTGGTATCATATCAATAAACATACGGTATAAAAAGCGTTTATGAGCTGCTATCCGTCTGCACTTACTCAGTGTCCTTGTCCTCTGTCAGTACGTCGCTAACTGTCTGTAAGAATGTAGCTATGGCGCCAATGAGCCGCGTGCGCACGTTGTCCTCTGGTTGGCGAGTGGGTGTCGCTTCAGGCTGTGGTAGTGCGTCCGCCCTTTCCACCACGAGGTTGAGGGGCTGCGAATCACGCGGCGCAGTTGACGATGTCGTGGGCGGTTGTAGGGGTTGAATCTCTTGCCAGAAGTCCCTGAAGTACAAGAGGTGATTGTATAAGCTACTGACGCATACACAAATAATGGAATGCATTTATATACCGCACTTTCAGAATCTGTCCATATTACCATGCGGGAATCTCGTAAATAACGGATGGAAAGCCCGTGAAAAATCTATGTTTTTGTTGGGTTCGAACCACCTTTCGCGCGAAAAGCCGCGTCACTGACCTCACCCCCATAAAATGCCGAATTGCCGCTGTTTGCAGCTTATAGACTGTGCACGCGGCATTGCCGTAAATCCTATTTCCTATCCTATCCCTGACATGGACTGTGTGGCTGTCAAAGCCGTACTCATATAGAAAGGCACGCCGGTTGTAGCCTACTGTAGGCTTCTATATATATAATATAGCCCAGTGAAAACACTGTATAATATGCAGACTGCTTCATCGTAACGCGCTATGCGACCCGTCATATGCAGTAATGGGTGCTCCATGGCCGAAGTGTACAGACTGCGATTAAAATTAGGCTATTGATGTCAGCTATACTAGATCGAACATACGGGTGCGAATTGCCGAATATCAGGCTATGCTAGACCTACTGGACACTCACCCCGGGAGATCAAGCAGCGAGTAATCTGGGTTGGCTACGTCCGGATGGGCCATTCCTTGATTTTGGCACCTGAAATATACACGTGAAATCTATAAAGGCGATTTATAAAGCCGCATCCAGCACATAGCGCCGTAGGCAATTTCTGTTCGGCAGTGGTACATGCGAGCTCTGTAAATGAGGCGCACAGCCAGCGCGTTATATGTAGGGATGATGAAGCAGTATAGGATTTGGGATCCGTATTGCTAATGACACTGGCTTAGAGTCTATACGGTTAATTTGAGAATTTCCATGCGTCATTATCTGCGATTCCATCGTCAGGACTATAATAGGTCGAACTTGATACGACGCAGGCATCCTATTCGCTCAGTAGATCGAATATCCAGACTCCAGAGATTCATGCATAGTCGAACCATGATCTATGTATCGCGAATTAATCACTGTATACGAAGGCTATATTTTAGTATGTATACACTTACACGTACGTTATGTCGTCCGCGGTTATGTCCATGACTGGCGGCGGCTCTATGTGGACCGGTGTGGATGGGGTGTGGATCGAGTCGATCGCCATTCTCCTGCAATTTAAATGTATAGGGCTGTAATTTCGTGTAAGTGTGTACATGATGGCTGTTATCTATACTCCCAGTACACATATGCGGAAATAGTCGGTTAAGCAATTGGACTACCCAGAGTCGTGGGGTCGAATCTCAGACAGTATGATTGGTATCTGAATTATGAGTGATTACTCTTGATCTTGATTGTTTAGGTGCATCCTTCACTACTGAAGATAGTCGTACCGATGCTTGTGCGCGTGGGCGGGAACGTGGTGTAGTCTATTTACAGGAATATGTACAGGAAACGAATATATACTCGGTGGGCTGTGAGAGGACATTTCCCTAGCCCCAGTGAGTTCTTAAATTGGTATAAGCTATTATTATAATTAAACTTCATTATTAAAGTAGCAGAGTGCAGGCGTCCCGGTGTTCGTGGTCTATGGCCGCTTCTATCGAATATTTCGTATAGGCTATGGACTATAGTCGACTTACGTCTCTGCCGAATTACATGGCTCCGGCTCTCGGTCATCGGTGGCAGTGTTCTCACCACCAAATTCCATGAGTTGGTATAGGAGTGGCATTGCATGACTGGCGGTCTGCAACTCCGGTAGTCGTGGCAGAGAGGACTCGTCGGGTCTTTGCTGGGTTTTCTTTCCCACGCCTTTCAATTTCGGCGCCTTTTTTAGCTTTAAACTCCCCTTCCCTCGGCTCTTCTTGGGACTGAAAAAATAATATCAATATTAATGCTAACATTATTATACACGCGTCATAGGCCCAGTCATTACGACTATTGTGATAAAGGGAGGCGATAATAATTATACGGTAAATCTAGGCCTAATCTCGCAATTGTGTATGCTACGCTCAAATTTATAATAATCTCCCTTCCACACGAACGCTCGTTCGCTAGTTAGTATTGGGAGAATAACGAATTTTGAATTCATGTCGATCACTGGCACTGTCCCTACTTAGTATATCGCATGCTAATTTCGGATTAGCCTATAGGCTTGTAAAAGTAAAGTCTGTCATTAATATGGGGCATTTTCAGATCTCTCAATCTGTCAAATCTCTTACATCGCGGCCGTGCGATGGTAGTCGCGGGCAAGGCATCGGACGTACTATAATCGCTTTACAATGTACAATCATAATATACATATATGTGGCTTTACTTCCATACCTATAAATTACATAGCCCATGTTTATGCACCATCAGTACCAGCAGTTTGGAGGCTATGATGTTTACAGGTACAAATCCAGTACATTCTCAATAATGAGTGTCGGCGACCATAGCTAGTCTACATCATAGGCCTATATATCGTGCTTACCTAGCGTGCGTGTGAACGCTCATCAAATGGGCGACCAAATCTGTTCTCTCTTTGAATGATAGACGACAAATTTCGCATATGTGATGCTGCTGGCTCGACATGATTCTCTTGACTCTTGCGTATGTTGACTACTGATCTGAGTACCGATCTAGTTTGTGAAATTCTGCCTGTCAACCCCGGCTTTTATAGGCCTACCCCTGATATTTCATCATGTATTTCATGACGATATGATACATTTTATGACAAACTATTCCTACGTATTTCGGATGACGTGTGAAACCCATCAATTGGATCGAACATTATTGTTTTAGGGTGCTGAAGGACTTACATATTGTGATGCAAGTGTATGTATCTAAGATGTCCAGTCATATACGTCATTAGGACATTATGTACTGAATTCATACTTAATTGCGAGGCCGAATTATAATGAGATGTTATACTACACTATGCATAGTGGAAGCGGAAACTATATCGGCCACCTATAATAACTGTATTAACATATAGCGGGCTACGACATATTATCGCTCATTAGGACTCTAGAGTGATATAGGCCTATGCGATTAACATATACGATTATAAATATGCTTAGGATTCCTAGTCTCAGCCAAAAGTGCATTTTAAGCCTGCTAGAATTACTGGACGCAAATCGGCTGCAAATTGCCGATCTCAACAATTATACAACAGACCGCGCCTTGATAGAACTCATTGAATATCTATCTACGACTGAGTTTATACGCTACGGCTGTAGTGCTGAGTATCAATTGGAAGCACTCTTCCAATATCGTTTGGATGTTTTAGACTACATATTCAACAGCCAGTTCGAATTTTACTTTGACGACCTATACATATTCGCCCGAGATTTCTTAAACAAGGAGGGCGAGTATCGACACCTGGTGGACGCCACACGCACATGGATATCACTGGAATTGTCCAGAGGGGCTACGGCGTTCCAGGAACGCACAATTCCGCCATGGCGGATGGAAGAGTTCTATCAATGGTGCAATGGCAACTAGGTAAGTCCCCTGTGTCGGTAGCATAAGACAATATGCCCATCACAATTCCGAGGATGGATGTCACGGGGCGGACATGTATGGTAAGTCCCCTCTGTCGGTATAAGACTATATGCCTATATACAATTATTCAATGATATGGGACGGGTGTATACAGTATACTCTTTAATTACGAGTATATAAATTTTAGTACACACTGCAGCCTATGTAGTTATTATAAAATCCACTACACAGTGTAAACTATACGGGTTAAGCGTCCTCAGGAAGTCTATAGCCCTTGACTCAAATTTACTGCGGTCGAATTATCGCCACACACTTAAGAGTCAACCTCGTGATAGTACACACTGTAATACGCCATGTATACGTCATGGTGCATTATACGCATTAATCACAGGCTGGTACGTACTTAGTATACTGACTCAGTCGTAGTCTACTGACGTTTGGGTGTTATATGTATGAATATGTGATAACTCTAGCCTGAGGGAGTCTAGGACAGTTGTACCAGCCCTCGGCATCTTTTAGTACACCCCCTCTTCTATAACGGCTCATTTGGGATATCCAGAGTTGAGGTGAGTGTATTTTTTTACTTGGTTCATTCAGTGCATGCACCCATCGCATCATCTCATCACATAGGCGCAGCGCTAGGAGCGATTTCAGGTGCAGATCCACGACTGCTACAGTCCGTACTCCCACCAACCCGCCACGGACATCTACACTAACATGAATGCATTTGTAGGGAGTGCTACGGAGATGGACGCGGTCGGAGGCAGTACACATGTCCGTCAGGTGCATAAGGACATCTACATTTGTCTTTATACAATCAATCTGGCATTATTTCGCTATAAAAGGGATGCTATGATGGGATTGATGGCCGATAGTGCGCAAGAACTTGTGAATGACCGCGAGTAGTAATACATTGCAACTATAGCTTATGGGTGCAAATGTACTAAGGTACTAGGGTAGTACATACGTGCACTAGATGCACTATAGTACATTGAAAGTGCGGAGTGGGATGTGCTAGAACCACCCTTAGTGCAAAAAACCATCTCGAGTGCAAGAGGACCATATTCGAACCACATATTAGAGTGCAAAACACCA
>WNLI01222613.1:0-12444 GCA_025802215.1 Wirenia argentea | reverse complement strand
CCCAGGATGACCTGGGATGAGGCGGTGAGATCGGACTTGCAGAGAAAAGGTCTGAGTCGCGATCTTGCTTTAGACCGCAATGCATGAAGGGCTGCTATCATGTAAACCCGGCTAACACATGCAAGCATGTAAAACGGCTGTAAAAATGTTTGATGATGAATATTTTGGCACATAAAATTGACTAGCGAAAGTTTCAATCTATACAGGACCGAAATATGGCCGAAACTAAGCAAATTTACTAAAGAAAATACTAAAGAAAATTTTCCTGCAAATGACCAAATTGCATTAGATTTTAGGTCAAATTTTACCAATATTAATTTTTGCTGAAATTTGAGAAGTGGGTGCGAAATTTTTTTAATTCCAAACCAAACCAAATTAAATAAACATAAACATAGTGTTTGTGACCAATAACAATTTTTTGGTTTCGAAGCAACCCTAAAACGTTCAATATAAGCTGCGTACTAAGCCAGAGCTACTAATGGCAGTATTGATGGTCTAACATTTGTGATGGTTCGTTATTGTTGTATGTGGGTCAATATGTCTGTCGTATTTATATTATGTTCGTGACATTTCCCAAAATCTTGGTACGAAGATTAAAGCAAAATAGTAATAATCCATCTCATATCATCTTTCATAGCCTACAGTATATGATAGCTTATTTACCATCTTCCTGGTATGAATAAAGCGAAATATGATTAATTCATGATATTATCTATCATTTTATATCCAATTAATTACAGAGATATGATACTGAATTCTCATAAGGATTGTGCTGCTTCATATAGCATGTTTCATATAACTTGCTAGACAATGCTAGTCAATATAATAACAGGAGGATAAATATAATTAAAGGTATAAGCCGTTTATATGTAAGCGTACCACCAACTTGAAATCAATAGCTATGTATGATACAGACAATGTAATGATGACTGAGGTAAATCAATTAGACAATAGCCAATAATTATGGACATATTGATGATCCAAGGTCCAGACTCCAGAGTGCAGACGCATGATTCAACTCATAGTAAATTAGTAATGCTAATAAAGTTAGTGCAATCATGTGTGTAATGACTATAATCAGTAAGCCAGACTATATTGACCGGTGACTCTGGAAGCTACCCCCAGCTACCGAAGCATGGCATTATCTAGGGTTGTATCACGGGTAACAGTAGCCAAGGGCAGGGGACATAATCATATATTCTCGGTAATCATGTCGGGTAATCAGGTATGTAATCATTGCCAGGGGAGACCACTGGTATGCATAATGGCGTGGAATAATCGCGTTTATGCTGCTGGATCATCGAATCATCTATTATAGTTTATAATGGCCATAGATGTATTATCCAATACAATACAAGTAGTGATATATCGATAGGTAGAACACCAAACTATAACACACAGAATATGAATTTTTTTCTGCTTTAGAGAACCTACCAGAATGTATATAGATGAAGTTGGTAATAAATATTATCAACAAGTTGTTGCTTTAGCGATGTCGTAGACTTGTAGTGAAAGAAAAAAATTGGCTTCGTTAGTGATTTAAGATAAATGGGAAAAGGGGATAATTGGTTCCGATAAACTGTATGTGTGTGTTTTGATAAACTGTATGTGTACTTGTTTTATGTAATATTATTATTCCAAAAATGTTTTGTTTATTGCCGAGTTAAGATGAAATGTGAACATATATGATACCAAATATACAGTAGATGATCAAATTAGTACTGAACTATCGAACGTTACGCCTTGTACGTAATACTAATAGTCTTACAACACGCTCTAAATTACTTACAGTATGTTTTGTACTGTATAATGTAAAACTCTGCACTTGGAAGCATTTTGTGGCAAGGCCAATGTCGGTAACATCACATGTCATATCACTAGTTATTATGCGTTAACCCACAGAACAACATCACACCCCTACATGTGGCAGCACGATGGGGTAAGGCAAACATAGTCACCCTCTTACTGGACGTCATATCACCCACAGAATAACATCACACCCCTACACATGTGGCAGCACGATGGGACAAGGCCAACATGGTCATACTGGACAATGGCAGTAAGATCACGCGTGATGTCTTATCACCCACAGAACAACATCACACCCCTACACGTCGTGGCACGGTGGGGAAAGGCCAACATGGTCACCCTCTTACTGGACAGTGGACAATGGTAGTAACATCACATGTGATGCCTTATCACCCACAGAACAACATCACACCCCTACATGTCGCAGCACGATGGGGAAAAGCAAACATGGTCACTCTCTTACTGGACAATGGTAGTAACATTGAGGAGAAGACCAGGGATGGACTCTCACCCCTACACTGTTCGGCCAGAAGTGGTTTCGAGAATGTCGTCGATATCTTGCTGGAACGGGGCGCAGCTTACTCAGCAAAAACTAAGGTTGGTGCAAGTTTTATTATAGTTAGGAGTTATTTGTTCATAGCCTATCAAGTAAATAGTTCGAATTTAGGATAGACATTCCTATGGGATGGGATTTCATATCGGAGCACATCCGGCAATACCAGCCAAAAACATCCATGTAGTGTGAGCCCTTACTATTATTTACAGCCTGTACTTGTCTGGCTGATTTGCATGCACAATGTAAAGTTACTGTTTATGATTTTTATCATCAGTTATGTAATATACATGTTATGCAAAAAATGTACATTCCTAATGTAATGCATCAGCATCATACAATGTGTATTGTACAAAAAAGGTTTATTGTCAAATACACAAATAGCTCCATATAATCACAGATTATTCTTTATTATTCACAGTGACTGAAGAAAAAAACTTTGTCAGTGTGTAAATTGTTTTCTACCATTGTCATTTTGTAACAGCAATTTTCATTGGTCAATTCGGGCCGCCCCGGCTGTTGACAGCGAGCTTAACCATTACACCACCGGGCCATGAGGTGACTACCATATTTTGTCAATAAATATTGTCGACCACGGTAGAAAATTGTTGCACCATTGTTTACCGTTGGACATGGCCTGATGTCTCACATGTATGTAAATTTCCGTGAGACCATGTCCAAATCTGTATCCATCACGACCGTACACACCCTGGCGGCCCAGGGAGACCACGTGGACTGTGCCAGGCTCCTACTCTACCAATATAACACATGACCCCCCCTCCCCCACAGAATGGCCTGTCTCCCCTCCACATGGCGGCCCAAGGCGACCATGTGGACTGCGCCAGGCTCCTACTCTACCACAAGGCAGTTGTTGATGACGTCACAGTGGTTAGTTAAACCTTCTACATTACCGTACATTATTTGGTATCAAATGCTCTTTCGACAAAATTATTTCCATTACTAGATTAGTGTAACATGATTAAAAGTTGCGTACTTGAGAAGAAACTCTCCACAATCTCCAGTGGCAAACACAGCCTCATCAGCATTTCACCTCCACCACACTTCTGAGTGTTCTACAATCTAAACATCTAACAATAGACTAAATACTGGAGGTGCCGCGTTAGTCTACGATTCTAACAAGAATTAAAACTAAAACACTGTTTAGTGTAACAAGTTACAAGTAAAATTATTGAGCACGAGCTTTCTATTATACAGTAAATAATCTTTATCAAATGATCAGTCAATAAAGATTATTTATAATCAAACGCTCATCCTCAATATATTTACTTGTTAGTCTATAACGGTGTTCTCGCGAACATGAAAAATGGCGAAAATAATATTGGCAAAATTGTGGCGACCCAGACAAATAGTTTGATTTAATCGATATAAACGCGAAAGATCATCGACTACTACTAGTACAGGTTGCATACAACCCACTGTGACAACACGAAGACATCCAACCTGCTAGTAGGATATGTGAACCCAGAAAAGAGCCCAATATATGTAATTATGTATGTGTACTTTTTATTCAAATTTTCATGATTTATTGTACCGGTATTCGATTGGCAGATTTACCTCGCAATATCCGCCACCTCCATTCTTCGCCACCCCCACCTAATCCCACAAGTCCACAACTTCTTTACAATAAACTTTTGTAAATATGATACTGGGCTTACTATTTAACGTACCTCGCCACATTTCAACCACCTTTGGTCTGTCACGCTTGAGCAGTCTTGATCATGAGGTAGTTGCAGACAGGGGTAAGTCCAGTCTCAGATTTACAAACGTTTACTACATGTACAGTATGAAGAACAACTGGATGAATATTTCCATGGATATCTCTCGGTTCGTTCCTTATTCCTACAATTGTATTACCTCACATTATCCGTGACCTCATCTACCACCACAAATTGCACAGTCATGTCCAAATAAACTAGGTTCACAACTGCACTGTGTATATATATATATAAATATATTATGTGATGACTATAATTTTAGGACTACCTGACACCCCTACACGTGGCAGGCCACTGTGGCAATGTCAAGACAGCCAAACTGCTCCTAGATCGCAAGTGTGAGCCCAACGCTAGAGCCTTGGTGAGTGACTTACCCAGTATTTTCAATATTGTAATTGTAATTCTAGATAAGTTAAAATCATGTAGCTTACAATATTCTGATACATTTTTTTTCAGATTTATTTCATGTCACAGTTTTCTGTTATTGTTCAAAATTCAACGAATTTACGGAGTTCGTGTGCGTGAGGCATTGTGATGGAAAGGAAAAAATTTAAGGGTCTCATATCTACATCGCACTTTTAGATCTCTCCCTATCCATCAAATGTTGGTTTATATACATGACCTGCTATAGGGAAGACCCTGCTCATGTGCACCAGTGTGCCCTTTACAATTACACACAACCTTACTCCTTAACCAATGCTTACTCAATCTAAGGAGAATATGCACAGTCAGTACCCACTTACTACCTCTGCGTCAACAGATGCACTGAGGCAGTCACAGGAGATGCCTTGTCTAAGGACACCACTGAAAACGCAACAAATACACGCCAGACAAAGTACTATATGCTTCTGGTCAGGATTAAATCCTGAGACCTGCGCTAGAGTCCCATGCGCTACAGACCATAGTTGTGCCACTCTGCCTGATGAGTGACTGATGACAGGGAGGTAATTCTGACTTGCGTGCCAACTATGTTGGAACTTCTGTTGTAAATTTGAATTTAAACTGTACATAATACCGTGTGTCAAGGACCATATCAAAATTGTAGAGTTGCTGCTGAAATAAGGCTCATTCATTCGCTCCATACTCCTCCTCCATCGACCATCATTCCACACCTTACTACCCTCACCCATTAATGTATGTAATCGTCCCACAGAACGGCTTCACACCCCTACACATCGCGTGCAAGAAGAACTGTATCAAGGTTGTAGAGTTCCTGCTCAAATACGGCGCATCCATTTATTATGACCTCGCCCACCATCCAGCCACCACCGCCATCACTCCATGGCATACCCCAAACCCCCTCCCCCAATCGTGTATTTAGAACGGCTTTACACCTCTACACATCGCGTGCAAGAAGAACCGTATCAAAGTTGTAGAGTTGCTGCTCAAATACGGTGCATCCATTTATTAGATCCCCTACCCCTGCACACCCACCCTCCCTTCCCTCAATCATGTATGTAATTGTGTGTCCCACAGAATGGCTTTACACCCCTGCACATCGCTTGCAAGAAGAATCGTATCAAAGTTGTAGAGTTGCTGCTCAAATACGGCGCATCCATTGAAGCCACTACTGAGGTATGCTATATTCTTTATAGGCCTACCAATTATTTTGTATAATACTATGTCTCTGTCTGGTATTATAATTATACCTAATTTTACATGATATTCCATATCTTATTGTATTGTAATATATATATATTATATAAAAGTAACAGCAAGGAAAATAATAATTGCATACTTTTTATAACATGTGTCTAATATTATTGTCATGATGTCGCCAGATTTTACGCTGTAGTAAATTGTTATTTAATTACATAACATTATATTAAAGTTCACGAAGTTCACATAATCAGGCAAGCTTGCAAGCTATTCAACCTTACAATGTTTTCGTAAACAAAGAAGCTGATCAATGTATTTTTTGTATAATTGTTACACATTAAAATCTGGTCTAACTCCTATATGTCGCATTCATGGGCCACACGAACAATTGAACATAGCCATATTTCTCATATACCCTGATTATGACTAACTATGACCATCATATGACAATGTTCCAGTCTGGCCTAACCCCGCTACATGTGGCCGCATTCATGGGCCATATGAACATAGCCATATTCCTCATACAACACAATGCCAACGCCGACTTCACGACCGTGCGTGGGGAGACCGCGCTACATCTCGCCGCTAGAGCTAACCAGACAGACATCATGAGGATATTGCTGAGAAACGGCGCAACGGTTGATGCAAGGGCTAGGGTTAGTGTCTCTTTGTACAGTATAGCCTATATGGTATGTATGTTATTGTTAGACCGCGCTACACCTCGCCGCTAGAGCTATATGTTATTGTTAGACCGCGCTACATCTCGCCGCTAGAGCTATATGTTATTGTTAGACCGCGCTGCATCTCCCCGCTAGAGCTAACCAGACAGACATCATGAGGATATTGCTGAGAAATGGAGCAACGGTTGATGCGAGGGCCAGGGTTAGTGTCTCTTTATATCGTCATTAACGTCCCTTATCCCTGTTCCATAGGTTCCTGTATCATAGGTTCCATAGGTGTAAGACGCGGGGCCCTTCCTGCAGGAACAATTGAGGCAAGGTTGATTTTACGAGCCGGATGCCCTTCCTGTCACCCAACCACATGGGAAATCAACCTAGAAAACCCCTAGTGGGACGCATGGTCACTCGACTTCAACAACACTTGGTTGAGGAAGTAAAATGAATGACCAAATGCTTTTGATGTATGCCAATTTCAAACAGTATACTTAGTCATTAAGTACACCCTGCAAGAAATATGACAGATATCATGCGGATATTGCTGAGAAATGGTGCAACGGTTGATGCGAGGGCTAGGGTTAGTGTCTTTTTGTATGTCTTTTGGACAATATATTTAGCAATATATATACCATATGCCCTATGTGTATTGTGTTTAGACAGAGCACTACATCTTGGTGCTATAGCCTTACCGATATTATGATGATGTCATGATGATTATACACTGAAATTATGACACTTTTAGTTTTATCCAATAAAACCATGTGCTAACCTGACGTAATATGTGAAATACCGAGTTTTGGCACCTAATGTACACATCGAATAGCCATCCGTTTAAACTGATTGGCAGTGATTCTGCTGTAATCTGTTTATAATTCCACATTCAAACAGATGATGTTTCAATAGTATAAAGGAATGTGTAACTTATCCTACTGTAAATTCTATTCTGTACATCATATTAGAGCTCCCAATAAACTAAGGTTTCATGGATTTTTTGTTTATTAAATTCTTCTCCTGTATCAGAATATCTAATTCGCACCGGGTGAGTCGCATTGGACCAAACAAGTGGTCAAGACTTGCGAAACACCAACTTGATCATAAGGCCGACGACTCGAAGGAATTTAAAAATCTAAGCCTACCAAATAAATCAGTGGAGAACATTGTGTTTGTGGGAGGGGAGGGGGAGTCGAATCGACCGAAAAACCTCTAACCACCTTGCTGACAGCGCCCCTACTGATCTTCCATACGCCATCTTAGCCGCCAGAGGTTCCAGAGCAGGTGAACCACATCGGACCACGTTACTGGTCTATGGTTCCACCAACGTATGGATTTTGAGGCACATACTATAATAGTAGCTATTCCATCGTGTCCAGTGTCCACATATATTTCCATAAATAACAGTATTTAAAAATTTACACAACAGGAGCAGCAGACGCCACTGCACATCGCCTGTCGCCTTGGTAACATAGACAACGTAGTTCTGTTGTTGCAACACGGAGCCGCACCAGACGCCGCAACAAAAGATCTCTACACACCCCTGCACATCGCGGCGAAGGAGGGGCATGAGGATGTGACGACTGTACTGCTGGAGCATGGCGCGTCCATGAACACTACCACTAAGGTACGCCCTACTAAATAGTACTATTGGGAAAATACATACACGGGGCTGTACAAGGTGCCGCAACAAAAGATATATACACGCCTCTCTCTGCACATCGCAGCGAAGGAAGGACATGAGGACGTGACGACCGTACTGCTGGAGCATGGCGCATCAATGAACACTACCAGTAAGGTACTGTACAACTTTACCATTGTATCCCTACACATATACACAGTACACACCCCTACACATCCACACACCCCTACACATCTATACACCCCTACATATCTACACACCCCTACACATCTACACACTCATACACATCTACACACCCCTACACATCTACACACCCCTACACATCCACACACCCCTACACATCCACACCACCCTACACATCTACATTCTACACACCCTTACATGCCTACACGTATGCACACCCCTACACATCTGCACACCCCTACACATCTGCACACCCCCACATATCTACACACCCCTAGTCATCTACACACCCCTACATATCTACACACCCCTACACACCACTGCACAGTCCCACATATCTACACACCCCTAGTCATCTACACATCCCTACCTTAACCACATTTACTTGCTTATCTCCCTTGTCCGAAGTTGTTATAGGGGGCATGCAGATGTTACTCATTTTTGCAAAATCTTATATCGTAGTGATTTGCAAAACTAATAGCGTGGATTACTGATTTGTTATTGAGTGCAGGCTAGTTTGATTGATCAGCTGTCGGATTTACAGTTGATGCTCATTCATCACGAAGTAATCCCTTACAATACTGTCAAATTTGAATACCGGTAATGTAATTATCTGAACAAATAGGCTAGTGTACGCTGGTCTAGCTATTATGTCGATAGCAATCATATCTTCAATGCAGTCATACAATGACTGTATAGCTAGGTAATTTGGTGAGTTGAAAGTTTAGTGAATTGACAAGTTATATTTTCAATGGTTGTTATTAATACATTGCCTAATAATGATAACACCAATTGGCTGGTTCTTAATTTCGCGAATTCTCCAAACTAGCGAAATTACCTAAGGTTTCCACCTAGGTAAAGTTTCAAACTATATTTAGACGTGTCAAACAATATGTTAATTTGTCATGCATTATACCACATTGTACTATCAAGATGTTGTTTGTGTTACACAGAAGGGATTCACACCTCTGCACATCGCGGCCAAGTACGGCAACATCAAAGTGGCACGACTCCTGCTACAGAAGGAGGCTGACCCAGATGTACAGGGCAAGAATGGGCTCACACCTCTACATGTGGCTACACACTACAACCACGCCAATGTGGCTATGTTACTGCTGGAGAACAAGGCTTCCCCTCACTCCACCGCTAAGGTATACTGCTGTACAGTACCTGTAGTTATAGTTAGACTTCCATGTATGATTGTATGTACAAGAATGGCCTCACACCTCTACATGTGGCAACACACTACAACCACACCAATGTGGCTATGTTACTGCTGGAGAATAAGGCATCCCCGCACTCCACAGCTAAGGTACCGTATGTATGGGTTAGATAGGTTAGAGCTAGAGTACATACAAGAATGGACTCACAGCTCTACATGTGGCTACACACTACAACCACGCGAATGTGGCCATGTTACTGCTCGAGAATAAGGCCTCTCCGCACTCCACCGCTAAGGTAATGTATATGGATTAGATAGGTTAGAGTACATAAAGAATGGGCTCACACCTCTGCATGTGGCTACACACTACAACCACGCCAATGTGGCTATGTTATTGCTGGAGAACAAGGCCTCTCCGCACTCCACCGCTAAGGTAATGTTATGTATGTATGGGTTAAATACAAAAATGGGCTCTCACCTCTACATGTAACGGTAGTTATACAGTAGTTACACTTCCATGTGTGTACAAGAATGGCCTCACACCTCTACATGTGGCCACACACTACAACCACGCCAATGTGGCTATGTTACTGCAGGAGAACAAGGTCTCTCCGCACTCCACTGCTAAAGTAATGTATGTATGTATGTATGGTTTAGATAGGTTAGAGAATGGCTTCACATCTCTACATGTGGCTACACACTACAACCACCCCAATGTGGATATGTTATTGCTGGAGAATAAGGCTTCCCCGCACTCCACCGCTATGGTATATAGTTGTACTGTACAGTACTGGTAGTTATAGTTACACTTCCATGTATGTACAAGAATGGTCTGAGACCACTACATGTGGCCACACACTATAACCACACCAATGTGGCTATGTTATTGCTGGAGAATAAGGCCTCTCCGCCCTCTACCGCTAAGGTAATGTTATGTATGTATTGGAGTACAATACAATACAAAAATGGGCTCACACCTCTACATGTAACGGTAGTTATAGTTAGACTTCCATGTGTGTACAACAATGGGCTCACACCTCTACATGTGGCTACACACTACAACCACGCCAATGTGGATATGTTGTTGCTGGAGAAAAAGGCATCCGCTCACTGCATTGCTAAGGTAATGTATGTATGTATGGATTAGATAGGTTAGAGAATGGCCTCACACCTCTACATGTGGCTACACACTACAACCACGCCAATGTGGCCATGTTACTGCTCGAGAACAAGGCATCTCCGCACTCCATCGCTAAGGTATATAGGCCTACTACTGTACAGTAGTGTAGTTATAGTTAAACTTCCATGTATGTACAAGAATGGTCTGATACCACTATATGTGGCTACACACTACAGTCACCCCTATGTGGATATGTTATTGCTGGAGAATAAGGCATCCCCTCACTGAATTGCTAAGGTAATGTATGTATGGATTAGATAGATTAAAGTTACACGTATGATACAAGAATTGACTACCGGTCAATGTTACACATAGCCACACTCCAACTATGTCAAAGTGACTAGGATCTTGCTCGAGAATAAGGCTTTTTACCTCATGCATTGGTAAAAATAAATAAAAAATATGTGCATTTGGTATACCGCACTTTCACGTTTGTCAACCATCGTACAGGTTTCTCAAATGCGGATGGAAAGCCCAGGAAAAATCCCTGCAAGTAATGGCCTCGAACCCGCGCCTCTCGCATGAAAGGCAGACACTCTAACGACTCACGGTACTGTATACTCATATCTACAGTGAAATACCAAATATTTGTATCTGCAATCCTGTTCATTTCTACCATTACACAGTACACATTCCACCTGGCAGAAATATCTACTGCACATCGCCATTTCGCCACTCATGTTTGTATCTTTCGTCTCATTTTGACCTCTGCATATATGAGTATTTCACTCACTCATTTTGTGAAATGCATCCTTACTCTTATTATGCAACTGTGACTATGGCAGTATATGCGCTACTGTTCACGTGGATAGGGGGGGGGGGGTTTAGTCCATGCTAAATAGTGGTAAAATACATTTTGATTTTATTATTTGTACAATGCAGTACTCGACTAGTATTATCAAACTGTAGGTATTATATTTGATTGGAAATTATTATTCGTCCAGTTGTTAAACATATTGAAAATTATGATGTAGGTATTATGATACTGTATAGCACAGTATGTATTCGCACTATATGGCAGCATACAATATGTTACAGAATGGCTACACACCCCTCCACATCGCAGCCAAGAAGAACCAGATGGACATTGCCACCACACTCCTGGAATATGGGGCACAGCCCAATGCCGAGTCGAAGGTTTGATGTAATGTACTGTACTTAGGGGATGTACTGTATATGGATTACTGATGTTTGTGTGTACGTCACAAATTTGATAGTTTACTAATAAATTGTTACGGTTTAGATGTTGTCCAAAGTTCATCCTCCATTGTAACATCGTTAGATGTCGTATACTTCCGAGTAACAACAAATTTGCTATATTTCATCTGCCACTGGACAACACACAAGTTCTACTCAATAGGCTATAAGAAATGGAATGAATAATGTTTTGTAGTTTCAATTTAGTTTAGTTCATCTGGGGGAGGGGTTGAGTCTCATTCGTGTTAGCCACATTCAGGCCCATTGAGGGAGAGTTTGAACCCCTTTCATGCTGGCAACCACCACGTCTAAAAAGTCGGCACCCCTTCGACCGAGCCGCTCAACAACTGCTGGGCTGCAGATAATACACCGCAAACAACCGCCCAAAGAAAACGACAGGCCGATCTGTATGTATGTAACCGGTGGAAAGAGATATGGCTAGAACCTGAAGGAGAAGGCGCACTGCATAGATACATCGAAACTCCAGGAGACTCCACCCCACCCGGTTTCAACCTTCCAAGGCGAGACTGGGTCTGTCTCAATCGACTCAGAATGGGACATGGCCGTTTCAGATGTAACACTTTACTTTACTTTTACATGCACAAGGCAGGATATATCGCCGACCCATTCTGCGACTGTGGTGCCCCAAGCCAGACAGCAACACATATTATCGAGGACTGCCCCAGACATTCATCGGCGCACATCGACCTCGCCT
>WNLI01222502.1:0-12445 GCA_025802215.1 Wirenia argentea | reverse complement strand
TGCAATACTATCACGGCCAACGACATCGTAATTGGTCCCCGGATTCCATACGTTTAGGGCCATGGATGCAGTACTTGTACCCGTATTGCATTACTATCACGACCATGGGCACAGTACTTGTACCCGTATTGCATTACTGTCAGGACCATGGGCACAGTACTTGTACCCGTATTGCATTACTGTCAGGACCATGGATACAGTACTTGTACCCGTATTGCATTACTGTCACGACCATGGATGCAGTACTTGTACTGTATTGCATTACTGTCAGACACTGTGATACATGGACCACGGTCACAGAACTTGTACTGATATTGCATTATTGTCAGGACACTGAATACTTGTGCCGAAAACCACTCTATTGAGAACCGTGATAATAACCACTCTATTGGGAACCAATAATAGGGCAATCATTTATTCATTTTATTGCCAAGATATTTGTATAGATCATAGGTTATTGAGAAAAAACATGGCATAAATACTACATGGATTACATGTATAACGTCATAAGGCGTAGGAAAATACTACAAATGAATAATGACTAGCCTAGAAATACCCATTTCCCTATCGTAAATTGCGAATAATACGCATAGCATATATAATACATCACACAAAATAAAATTCCAAAAAATATCCAATTTCATGAGAAATAATTATGTCTCAGACTGGACAGTTGGTCAGTGCTTGATACCCTAGAAGACACTGTACCGACAGCATGAAACCGATGCCAACCGATGGTCACAGTCACATAATTATGTGATGCCCAAGACACACATCCCACACCCACCCTAGTCACATGGCATGAGGCGACACTTGCCACTTGATGGTTCCACAGTCACACATGTGATAACCAATACTTACATGCCATGAGACAACATGTCCCACTTGGTGATTCCACAGTCACACACACGACAAACAACCCACCACACCCACCCTAGTCACATGGTGTGATGTGACACGTACCAGTTGGTGATTCTATGGTCAGACTCACACATGCGATACCATACACACACATCCCACAGCCACCCTAGTCACATGGCGTGAGGTTACATGTGCCACTTGGTGATTCCACACACATACGATACCCAAGACATACATCCCCCACCCACCCTAGTCACATGGCATGATGCGATACATGCCACTTGATAGTTCTCCAGTCACACATCTGATAACCAAGACACACATCCTACAGCCACTCTAGTCACATGGCATGACGCGACATATGCCCCTTGATAGTTCTACAGTCACACATGTGATGCCCAAGACACACATCCTACAACCACCCTAGTCACATAGCATGAGGCGACACTTGCCACTTGGTGGTTCCAAGGTCACACTGCGATGCCCAAGACACACATCCACCCTAGTCACATGGCGCGAGGAACACAGGCCACTTGGGGGAACCACAAAGCATGACTACTCCCCACGGAACCATATTGATCTATAGCCCAAGTTCATGAGTGCTATCCCCAATTTAGATGAGCAGTTAGATAGTGGAGCATGACGCCACAATGGCACCCACAATGGGATGCACAGAGTGATTTCTTTTTAAGTACCATTGGATCGTAGACGCATTAGGGAGAATCGCTTGGCTCACGCATTGTTCGCATTAAAGACATGATTAATAGATGGGTTAGATGTGACGTGAAACATTAAGCTAGATGGATATAATATTGTAAGATCGTGTTGTAGTCGTCGGGAACATGTACTATTATATATTAACCATGCGGAATAATAGATAAATACCTTAAAAACACGCAAATATTTATGAGTGCACACATGACATCAAAATACAAGGTGGGCAGTAGCGTAATGGTAGCGAGTTGGGATAGAAATCCAGAAGGGTCAGATTGGCATCTCACTCGCGACTAAGTTTGTGTGCCGCCTTGTAATGTAAATGATGTATGGAGGGTGGGGTGGGGGTAAACCGTAATAGGAAAAAACAATTCTGTCTTGTATCATTAACTAGTGTAGGCCAGTGTATGACTGTATGCTCATGACATGACAGTAACTCAATTCAAATACTCTACTTCCACTTACTTGAATTGCCTAATGCTCATACAGCATAATGTTGCTCATTAAGCATTCATTACAGCACCTCAACTCTATATTCATTACCACGAGTCCATGACCGTACCTCAGGCAATCTCTATTCATCGGTAGTCACCCCCTATTCATGACACACCTATCTCGCGGAGTCCCGTGTCCCACAAGACGTATCTGACAATCTCTGTGATGGGGGAACAATACCCCCCACAATCCTAGCTGTCATTTACCTTGATTCAACAACACCGCCGATAGAGAGGCACTCGGCCAAACCGCCAATATCTCATTAACGTTCTCAGCATGTCACACAGTCGGTGACAGACAATCATTACCATCACTAGAGAAACATGTGATTGTTCCGCGATAATGACAGTAATGGTTTCAATGGACAGTGATGGAAAGATGAAAGGCGAAGAAATATATTCTGAAATGTCAATGGACAGTGATGGAAGAATGAAATGCAAAGAAATACATTCCAAATTGCGTTATTTAGCTTAGTTATAAGATGATACAAAAATCAATGAGGATACCATTGAAACATCATATACAAAAAACATTTTATGCACCAAATAGAAATATTGAAAGTAGCATCTGTAGGAACCACTTTTGACCAAGTTCCAGCTTTGGTCATCGCACCACTTTTTTCCAAACAAAAAAACAACCACTTTTGTCACAACTCTCCAGTCTTTTGACCAAAAAATAACGAATGAACTAATTATCAATTGACTATTTTACAAATTCCCATTGCAACAATCACACATAAAACATGATGACAAGCCAACATTACATAGTTAATTATAGTATATACATTATACAGTTCTATCGAGAAACCATGATAGACCAATGAGCAGTGTTAGACTTGTACTGATCGATGAATGCTGCGTGGGTGGGGGTGGAGAGGGCACTGAGCAATCATATGATTGGGTTTATCGGAGGGACAGAGGGCCAGACATACCCTGAGAGTAGAGACATCTCATGATCTCACGGTCACTGCCATCACTCCCGGGGACATGACAATTCTCTCTGGTCAGTTAGCGACGGAATTTCATGGAAATGTCAGATACCCAACTATCTATGTAACAAAGACGCACCATCCGAGCGGAAATCTCACATGATGCAATTATAGACTACATCACAGTGACCACTGACCACAGTCACACCCTATCACATCACGGTCTACCACAGAATGGACTATAATTTATATGTATGGCGTTCTCTCCGGCAATACTGTATAAACATCTATGCCAATAGGCATGAGATTGTATAGTCAAGAATTTAGTTTCTAGTGTTGTCACAGTAGGCTAGTTATCAAAACTCTCCAATTTATGGTAAAAGCACAGTGAAAGTGGCACACTCAGGTTAAACTACCTACATGTAGCTAAAACAATATTCCTCTGATTCCTGTCATCATCAAGATCATAGTCTTCGACCATTCTAAAGATTCATTCATCACTACATTCATCAAGGAAAACTTTAACCCAGCTGCTTTGGACTAGTAAGCAACCAAACTTACATTTTTTGTCCAAATTAGATGGAGGGATACACTTCTGCCAACTCTTCTCATACCTCGATGAAAATAGTCTCTACTCGTAGATGAACATTGAACAATCCGGGGAGCTCAAATTTAAAAACAAACTGCACTTCTGAAATAGATCTGGTGTTTCCTATACTGTAGGTACAATGAAAGGTAGATCCCGCTCTGTTGCCATCAACTTGTTAGCTCACGTGTGACATACTGTATGGGCATGCACAGAGAATAATGTGTGATTAGTGATTACACTTGCAATTTGATAAAAACCACACATTACTTCAGTATTACTCAGTTTCCTCTATTCCGTTATTGAAACATGGTGAGAATAATAAATAAGGTCCAAAATGATTTTAACTCTTTGGCTGCCGACACTCTCATATGCTATAATGTTTATGATGTACCAATACGTCCTTGGTCATCAAAGAGTAAATAGTCTTTCATAATTTTTCCAGGACAAAAAGCCCTACCTACCCACACGATGCCTGTCGGTCATTCACCACCCCTTCACTGCACCCATCACTCACACAATAGTCACAAATGTCACCTAGTCCACTAAACTGATTAAAGACACATGAATAATTCAAGGATTCCCCTATCTATTCCTTACAGTGGACTGGTTACAGTGCTTGGCTGGCCAATCTTTGGGCAGAGATAGGTGCAGTCTAATCAAGTGTAATCACACGTTTAGGCGCGCTTGATAAGGTCGTAGCGTCCATCAATGCAAGAACCATGAGTACTGTCCCCTAAGCATGCTTCACTTGTTATATCATTAAGTCTAATAGCCTAATAGCCATGTTGTGAAACCACTTTTGCATCCTGAACTGTCATTGAAAATGTGGGGTACCAAAACCATCAAAAACATGCGGGATGCCACACGACTCGTTTCGCTCGCAACCTAAGCAAGTCAGCAAGGCACCAAAACAAGACTTTAATCTGAATCCTGACCCAAATATTCACACCAAAACTATATAATACGTAATATGTAACCTTTAGAACTGTTAGCCTAGGCGAAGGTAGTTTAGGAAACCAAATATACGAGCAATAATCAACAATTTTCACAGGTTTTGGAAATATTGGATAATTTGGATGATCTATAGGCTATAATATATTTATTTCAGGTTCACACCGAATCAAATTTCTACAAGAGGTTCGATTCTAGTTACTTCAGCCCAACTGTGGAATGTAATGATATTTGGTGATCAAAGCGGATCATCCACCTGCGTACTCGACAGAATCAAAGTGGATGCAACTATGCAACTGTAAAGCATTTCAAAGAGAATCTAACCGTATTCATACAAGAGTCTAACTGAGTCTGTCTATTTATACTTCTTAGTTGGTTTAGTACTGTTACTGTATGTATCATACCACTGTAACGCCACATTGAGTTGCATTCATCGGCGACGAAGATCAATGTACCATGACATATAAGGAAGAGTATACACACAAATTGGTTCAATTATACATGACATTACACCTTGCACCAGACTACAGTGCCTCCGTTAACATTATGGCAATGCGGATGTCTCATGTCGATTATAGGAATTCAATATTATACTTTACGTAAAAACAAAACAATGCTTTAGTGTGTTTGATCAGCATTGGTGGATGGTGTTGCATTGATGTGTTTATGCGCTATAATCGTGTACTGTACAGGGCAACAAATACAACTCAATGTATCAGCGTTAGTGAGTTGTAAGTGGAACGATTTAATTGCCATTGTATTGTTTCGGTGGAATAATGGTGGGCAATGTAATATGGCGTAAATAACTAGCAAATTTGAATACTTAATCAATTTAAAATGAATTTTAACATGATGTCGTACTAAAATGTGCAAATTTTATGCAAATACAATTCGGAATCCTTCATAAATGAATATAATATGCAAAGTAGATCCAGGTCAGACATTACTACAAGTTGTGATGATATTCATTACCATTGAACCTAGCATGAACTTGGTAATTACAAACATGATTACTTAATGCCGTTACACATGCCTAAGGCAGTGGCTGTATTTATAGACCAACATAATACTAATGATAAGGTCTTTATTGTAAGGGTGGAATTTTCAAGAGACCTTTCTGCCAGACATATTGAATTATCAATGCTATAATATTACTACTTTGTTCTAAGATGTATCATTATAATATAATCAATATTATTGTGTATTAAGATGAGTCGGAGTGTGACATAATTATGAATGCTTATTGTTATGCACATGCATATTATACATGCAGAGTAAAGAGACTACATTTGATCCATAATATATAGAATTACATCTTTCTTAAACAGATATTTGTAATAATCCTGGGTAATATCTACGAAAAACAATGACCCTGTTTTGGTCTCTCGCCAATCCTGCCCGCACATATAATAGAGTGAACTTTTCTGCAGCTGCTACTACTCGATAATAGACCCAGGTCATTTTGAGATCTTTAGAAACTACTGTAGACTGTCTACTCTACTCTTAGTCTGTCTGTATTAAAGAAGAGTACAGTAGAGTATATTAAAGTAGAGTAGAAAACCAGATCGATCAACATAAGATGAATTTTTGAAAATTAACTTTTTGTGTATTAAATTAACCAATGTAGCAAAATATCCCACGAGGCTACCTATGCATTAATTTGATATACAGTAGATATACCATTGATTAGACACTCTCCAGAGTCAGACGCCTTCAGAATGAAAGCAATTAATTTCCCATGTGGCCACATGACTCGGAATCCAACAGACTATCTGCAAACTAGATAGACTATGACTAGAAGTAGTAAGTTAGATTCAACGGATACGGTTATACATGAAATGATAAATCCGTGGATATTGGAGATGAACTCACGGGCTATTAAACAAATGATTAAACAAGAGGTTGACCAATGACCACACAAACATGTTAGCATATTATGTAGCATCTTCATAGACAGCCAAAGATACAGAACGAAGATCTCCACAATGTGATGACTGAAAGTAACTTTGGAAATTATTATTCGTCCAGTTGTCTCATAGTTTACTGACAGTCTGACAGTGTGCACTCTACAGTGTACACTCATACACAGCAAACAGGCCACATGATCACCATGGATGATGACGGCATCATGACGCATTGTTGTATCACAACATCACCATACTTGAATGAGAGAGGTGGCTAGATCGGAGTATCATTCAAAGAGGCCATCTATGAACGTCTAGACTCTAGACCAATGGGGTCAACACTCAACAGTTCTAGTTATTACAAGTCTGAAACCGAATGATTGGCCACATTTTCCCAGCGTATCTCCCATGACTATAACAGCGTTTAATCAAACGTGACAGTGGTCAGGCAGACAGGAATTATAGTGAGTAGTGACCCAGGCTGCGAGAGGAAGTCGAAAATTGATACAAACATTTTATATTAATTCACTATAAATTAATATTATAGTTAACAATAAACATGAAAGAAATTGTAAGAACATTAATAGGTGCGTGAATGTGTATATTGAATAATAATTAATACGTAAAAGGTGTCAAATATTGTGAAATTATACTTATGTATCGACTGCTACAATAGACATGATAAGAGCTAAAACATACATATGATTATCACATACTTCAATGATAAGATAATTGTCATAAGTATAGTATATACTGTCAGTGGTACACGTAATAATGGAAATAATGACCGTAGATGTGTTTTTCTCTCTCAAATAATGGCCATCACAATGTTATAGTATCAATTAAATATTTATCTATACGATTGTATAGTATAGTCATATACCCATTCAGCCATTTCTGCGTTGGAGTCTAAAAATAGGTATATGTAAGAATGATTAATTAATTTAATAATTCATAATTAAAATTTTGTCATTATACTAATGATGAAACCATACCGACAAATGGAAATATATATACATTATTCAAGTGTAGCTTGCAAATATAGCTGAATAAGTGAGACTGGTGATTGGTTACAAGGTATACTATAATATAATCGCTTTTCGATTACGATTATTTTCAAAAAAAAAATTATTGCATGTAATCGTGATTATAATTGTAATCGACCCGATCTCTGGTTACAACCAGTTGAGTCTTAATGTTGTCTACTATCAGATCATGGTGTCCCTCATTAATAATGCATAATTATTCATTATTTACGAGTTGTCACCATAGAATAGACGGACGACAATCACACTACCCATAAAATCAATGTATCATCAATATTTTACGCATTCACTTTCATCCCTTTGATGCGATTTGACAGTAACCTAGATTTACAGTTCCATAAATCGGATATAAATATTTAGCAGTTCACACGAGTCATGCGCCCCATCACTTGTGATTACTAAACCGAGATTGATGGAGACTTGGAGAGCTACCACTCTCCAGTCTCCTTTGTAGTGGTTATGTGTACCTTATCTCAAGGGGCCAGTAGGACAAGAGTATGCCACTAAGGTTGGTGGTAGAGCACTAGATTTAGTGGATTAGTGATCCAGATCGCGAGATCAGGCCTGGCTCTCGGTAAATTTTGTATGACATATAGTAAATGATATACTCTTGGGGAAGTTGGGGATCTTGGGTAAAGCACTCCTACTTGCTTCATCAGTTTAGTCGCTATATGACCATCTGGGGATTGGGTAATTGGTCTCCCGGGAATTCTGTGGGTTTCTTCCAGATGTCTTAGAAGCATTAACTGTGGTAGAAAATCCTGCATTAATTACGGAAGGCTTTCTTTGGGTACACCGGTTTTCCCACCAGCCATTTTTGGGTTAGATTGTATCTGAGCTGTGTCCAGGTCCAGTCCATGGGATTCCGCAACGATAGCGCAGTTTCATGATGAAGATCATCCTTGAACCCTCTGCAGTCTGCAATCAGCCAATCATATCCAAAATGTCCCATTATTATTTATTACATACAAAATATGTTACTGCCGAGTGCCGACATTTACTCTTTCACCACGATGACAACATTTGACGAGTAACGACTCTTTTTACTTTCATGGTGACACGTTTGTTTACATTATACAAACTTACATATTGTCATCGAGGGGAACCATAGAAAATTGTACTGTATGGTTGTATTGTATAATACGAATAGAGTACAATAATAATATCTCACCATTGAAGAAGGCGATGATGTCGGCATCAGCATCATCCACGACTTGTGCGAGACTCATTCCAAGATAACAGCATGTGAAAAACAGCACGATTACTCGCCTCATGTTTGTTTTCGCCATTTTCTCACCACTCGCCATAGCTCAGAGATTAGTCGATCAGATCACATATCTACCGTGGTCTATAAAACTGGTCCGAGATGATTCTGAAACATAGTAACAGCTATTACAATTAGGTATAATTTGGTATTACCCTTATAAGTTAAATGTGACACAGAAACTTAAGGACATTCAAATCCGATGACATCAAACCTGGTTACATATACTTGTCAAAAAAAGAAATGCGCCACCTATAAAATATATAATATTGAAAGGGGCGCGTTTCTTTTTTTGACCAGTCACCAGTATATTATCTATGGTGGTCTCCCAGACTCCCATCCCATCCCATTGTGACTACAAGTACAAGTACGTCCATAAAACATGGTGATATACTGTAATAACTAATCACACATCATGATTACATACCCCGCTGGTGTCGGGTCATCGTGTATGCTTAGTCGCTTACCATTCCGATGATTCACACACAGAAGTACTATCGCTGTAATATTTGATGTAGACTGGTCACTTATCTACTCAGACACCCTTGGTCCCCCGGGAGACTGCACCAATAAAATTTACATGACAAACGATGGCAGGTCAGACGGTCAGTGGGTGACTGTGGAACTGGGTGATTGGCATAGTGAGAATGTGGTGTATAAATTGTAGGCCTACAGTATATATTCTGAAAGTAATACTGGTTAGGTAGGCTATACAAAACCATGTATAGCGATATACCATGTATATCGGTTTACCATGTACACCGTGATAAAATTATGCAACGATACATGAATAGGGGGCTACCGTATATGACGGTGTATTAGCCGAGTTTTTAGCACCCAAGAAGGGCCCTAATATTTCCCACTCGGCTTATACACAGCACCTACAAAAAATCACATCACGATCACCGATCTTATGTTGTCAAAATTCACATTCATTTCCTCCTTCACCGTCGTTATTTTTGTATTTACGGTGTTCTCTCCCCTTCTTGAGGTTTCATTTTCGATTTTCTCTCGGTGATTTTGTAGTTAACTTTCGATTTCAAGTACTTTTCGGCATAGTTTGACAGTAATCTTGTTGGCGATTGTGGACTATCTTGACCATTGGCGTGAAAAATGACTATGGTACTACACTCGGCGAGTAAAATAATACTAACGGAGGGTAAGGAAGTTGAGGAAAAATGACCCTCGGCTTATACACCAGGTATAACACAAATACAACAATTTACAGCCGAAAAATAGGCTTCGGCTTATACATAGGTAGGCTCGGCTAATACACCGTGATATACGGTACAACTAACTGCATTCTTGGTCATATTGCCAAAGGCATGTTGCCACTGAAATGACTTGAAAACAGACGTTTAGAAATTAGATAGATACACATTGTACACTGTACATACCTTTTAGGTATCATGCACATAGAGGGAGTTATAGTCTCGTCGGTATAATACAAGAGTTTGGTGACGGTTTGAGCATCTGTATGACCGTCGGGTGAGTTGGGACGAGGGGGCAGAGGTTTCAACTCTGACGTTTCAAACATGAGTCGACGAGATACGCCATCAAATACTTGGGACGTTTGGGATTGCTGGGGAAAGAAAAACAATAAAAAAATTCATAAATAAAATCCCAACAATTCTTATCCGTAACAAATAAAAAAATTATAAAATTCATGAACAATTTGTGAATATTTGTAAAAAGTTTGAAAAAAAATGATGAAAAATTTGTGAAAAATTTTAACTGCAAAACTCGAGAAAATTCAAGAAAATTCAAACTTGAAGAAAATTCAAGAAAGTCCAAGAAAATCCAAGAAAATCCAGAGAAAATCCCAAGAAAATCCCACGATTTCCAGTTTTTTAATCTTTGTTTTTGATTGCTATAGGCCATGATTTATTTACCGCAATTGGGTACACATCCCAGTGAGAGCAAGATAGTACACCTTAATTATGGACAATTGCAGTATACAGTATTAGGCGGATAGGCACTCTAGTGCGAGAAGTCTCGGGATCAATTCCTGTCTGGGACCAACAAATCGGCGTGTATTTGGTTTGTTCTCTGTGGCGTCCTTAGGCAAGGCATGTCATGTGACTGTCCCTGTTGGCCCACTGCCCACCTGTTATGCGTACTGATCACGCATATTCTACTTAGACGGAGTGACCATTGGTTGGGGGACTAGGTGACTAGGGACTGTGTGATAAAGGCAACGCTGGCTCGGATAAGCAGCACCTTCCCTATACCATAGTCACGAGTGCGCTCATGGTGTAATGGTTAGCACGCCGGTTCCTGTCAATCGACGGGCACTTCGGCTGCGAGTTCGCGCCTAGGCTGCAACCATTCGTGGGATTATTCCCGGGCACGCAAATCCGCATTTGTGTGAGATTCCTGCATGGCAACCCGGACAGATTCTTTTTTTCTCATGTATACAATACATAATGTCATTAACCAACCTGTAATCTGTTATCTGTCCCCTGATTGGCTGTCTGTAGTTTCTCTATAAGTGTTGCGATGCTCTGTTCAATGGTGTCAATCGTGTGGTTGCGAGGGTCTGAGGGTTCGAGGTGAGACCGAAGACTGGACAGGGAGTCTGTCACGATTTGCAGCTCTTGTTCGTCGGAACTACTCGGCTGGGAAGTGTATTAATTTTATTTTAACATTGTTCGACCATTGTAAAATTGTGTACAATCGCCATTTTGAATCCAAGGTGACGGTCATAACGCCCAAAATTAGATCACGTGCGCAAGTTTTTTTTATCACGAACCCCTAGAGCGAAGGCGGATGCCATACCAGATAACTGGTCTCTAGGGGACCTATACTTATCTCCAATATACAGTATAGAAAAAATTACAGAGCATACTTGCAAGTAGCTATAGTCTAGAGTGCGAGGAAAAGTGTTGGGGGTTCAAGCCATTGGTTCGAATCTCGGTGCAAAAATGGGATTATTCCAGCGCTCCTTTGACAAGAACTGTAAAATTTCTATTAGTCAAAAAATTTGTATCAAATAGTGACTATATCTTGTTCAATGGAAAAAATCATACAACCACAACTCCAAATACTCTTAGTCAACTTTCCGGCTAATAAACTTACATCAGTATGGGAGATTTGGCATTTGGCACATAAATTTGTCATATAAGTGAAACTTTACTTTTTAATTGTCACGCTACAACTTGCTACAATGTATTTATAGGTACTCACAAAACCATAGCGAGGGTGGAGATTGTTGGCCCCATCCATCTCTTGTTTGATTTGCGACTTAATGATCTTCCCCTGGAGTTTGGCCATCTTCTTGTCTTGTGAGGCGACGCGAGCAGACAGATTCGCCTGAATAATTATATAACAATTAAGTACATAGGAGATGGAAAATGATTGCAAGACAAATTAGTATACATGGTCTTGACATTAGTCTACAAGTAGATCTTATCAGTGTAGCCTACCTGTAATTTTTACCGCTGGGCGTGATAAAACGTCACATCCTCACATTTTGGTGCTGGCATGTTCCGACAACACAGTAGTCCCCCGTTGCCATGGAAATATTCATCGGTACCAATTTACAGCTGGGTGAACCAAGCCTATGGTTACTTTGCCATATCAAGGACACACACATCACACAGATAGGCCGGTTTAAGAATGGAAGAAACTATATCGGTAGGCCGAGATTCGAACCTACAACCTTCTGCTTATACCGGCTGAGTTATCCATCCT
>WNLI01222391.1:0-12447 GCA_025802215.1 Wirenia argentea | reverse complement strand
GCCGATCAGTAACAGTGATTTTGACAATGTCGTAATGTAATTTATTCCAGGCGACGTTACATTTGACGCTCAGTATAATTATACAATGTTTGCTCATGTCTTCCCTCGCACGGCCATAATGTAAGACCGAAATGTTTTACCTAACTAGAGTTTATGAACGATCCGTACCAAGTTACAGTGCTCATTACCAAGGGAATACAAAATATTAATGCGCCGCCTGTGTACAGAATCCGCAAACTGTGGGGTTACAAACTGTACACTCAACTATTACCAACTGAACTATTCCCGCCTCGATGAATTTAAATTACATATTATATTTCAGGTGTGTCTCATTGTGTTCACCAGAAATCCGTGGTCAGGTGGCAACATGGGGATCATAGGTATGTGACAGTGTTTACCCTCTAGACGTCTAGTTAGTGTTTCATTTTTAACCTTAAATGCTGAGCTTTTGTCATCCGGCAGCGACCGACGTACGTCGTCCGCTTCATCAATTGCCAACAAAATATGATCAAAATCCGTTTTTGGCCGCCGTGTATTCAAAAAATACTTTGAAAAATTAATTAATATTCATGTGAAGTCATAGACAAATCTTCTCTAAAACCACTTCACTGGTAGACGTAACATTTGAATATCAAATTGAAATCCATAAAAAGTGTGAATTACTTCTTGCAAAAATCTGCAAGAAGCTGGTGTGGCATGTGCATGTACGACTCATTTCAAGGAAGTGCTTCCCCAATCGGGCTTGTGATTAGCACTGCCACCTATGTCCAACACATACACATGTTATATGCCGTATGTTATATGATCGAAAGTTAGATGTTATCACAGTGTGAAAACAGGAGAACCCGAAGAAACCCACCAGACATGGGCACGAGCCGCACTATATTTGCATCTTCCATGATTCAAAAACAGTGAGAAGAAGCTAGTAGAATTCCTATGAAAGCTAATCAGTTGCCCTCTGGTATATTTGTATATTTAGCCAGTTAGCTAGTGGCGGCAAGCAGGGGTTTTCCTTGTCAAAAGAATTAGTCGCATGAAAATTCACCAAATTGTGCCGCATTCCAGAATTGAACTCGAGCCTCCAAGATATCAAGGCGAGCACCCTGCCACAGAGCTATACTACCGGGCCCATGTTTACTTTACTTTGTATACAGTATAAATGTATTCATGATTGTCCAATTTCAGTCGCGATCATTTTCTCAATATACATGATCTTTATTGGAGCACGCTTCTTCTGCCTCAAGAAGAGTCACGTGGCGGAGTAAAGTGTGTCATGTGATCGTGGGACATGTCATGTGACCGAGGAACAAGTCATGTGACCAACCGGTGAGTGATGTGATAAGATTTTGGATCAACGACTGATTTGGATGACTGACATTTATCCCATCGATGTATTTATCAGATATTACAGTATTTATTTGTAGTGGAAGTATATACAGGGTGTCCCATAAGTATTGAAAATGAAATCATTATAAACCTTTATAACATTATAATCAGTAAGCCGATTTTAATATATTTTACATATTTGGAAAGAAGATAAGTAGGTGTAAGTTTTCACAGAACAAAAATTATTTCTACCAATTCAGTAAGACTATAAATTACAGTTGAAAATAGACAAATTATCCTCATTTCAGAGATCGACGTCGTAAATTCGTCTTTGCAAATTAACAGATAATAAGCAGAGTGCAAAATGTGTAGAGTAGGTATCCAAAAGTTCGTCATTTCTTGGAGGCTATTGGCTTTATTATCGGGGCTGTTAGTTTGGGAATTATTACGTTATGGTTGCATCCAATTCTTGAGGTGACCCCGAACAAGTAGTCTCGGAACGGATCCGATCAGCGACCTAGCGTCGTCACAGACCACATTTTTCAAATCGGCAGACACCTGACTGCAATTTTTAAATAGCTGCAAGATCTTTAAGAATACGAGTTTTTAGATAATATAATAGGCAATAAGACTTACATATGTCTTCTTTACAGATATATCAAATTTATTAAAATCGGCATCCTAGTTATAATTTTATAACGGTTTATGATGAGTTCATTACTTTTGTATTACTTATGTACTTTGTTTTCTAATGTAGAATTTTAAACTGTTCACACAACATAAAAAGATTGCTCACCAGAGCTTTCGTACGACGTCCACCGTACTTCATCACTGAAGGTAGGGAATACATCCGTCATGTGACTTCCGGTGAAGTCCGAGGTTATATACTATAGTATGGATTACTATAACACTGTGCATCTTATTGGCGCCATTTACTAACAAGACCATGTGACCATGTCCACTGTTTTGCTACAGAAAATTAATAAATTAAAACAATAATAAACAAAATCGCCGCATGAATAGACAAAAATGGCTACATAATTCTTAATTTCATCAGCGTCTCTGGAGAGATAATCTGATGTACTCCGCCATCTTGAAAAATCAGACGTATAGGCCTTGACTGTAATTTCGGGGTTTGTTTTTCATAAAACGCTTGTCTGAATAAGATGTTTTACGGTCGAATAATTGACTTTCAACCGATTCTTTTATGTAAACCCCTGTCCGATTCATACTGACATTTTATTATTTTTATTATGTACAAAAAATTATTTATAAATGGTCCGACATAAAAAAGTCTTAGAATCAAGTCAGAGTCAGCTGTAGTATAGACCATGTAGTAGTCTTCTAAAAGTCAAAAGTGTGAATCTATGATTTCTTGCCAAAATTACGTTTCTAATGTTCATCACTGTTAGTTTTATATGTATTATTATCGATGGTCCTCTACCATACTTATTTTCCTGTAAAGAGAAATACTGTAGCAAATTTCAATTTACCAAAATTTTGTAAAAGTGGTTTCAGATTCGTTTTGGTAATAATTTTGACTCGTATGTAATAACTAATATTGATGTTTACTATTTTTGTACATATCTAATGTTAAATGTAACATACTACAGTAACTATTGACTAATATTGTATCAGTTTTATAATGTGATGTTAAATTATGTATGTATTATGTATTAATCGTATTTATATGTTTGTAAGTTTATTTTATATTACAGTATCTATTGTGTGTAATTGAGATTATTATTGGTCGAAATGTGCCTGTGAACTAAGTTTTATAATGAATTGAGTGTTTAATGAAACGATGGTGTGCGCATAAATATTGTGCCTAAAATGTGATATTTTATAGCACTGATTGTGTTTATTTTCTGTTACATGACACATTATTGTTTATAATAATATAAATATCTTTTATGTTGAACACACCTGCTAACAGAGAAATTTGTAAATGTTTCATTTTTGAACTACAGTATGCTGATAGTTTAATTCAGCGATGGCCAACCAGAATGTACGTTCGATATGCTACTCACATAATACATTCCACTTTACTTATTTTGCCACAAAAAAATATCTGATATTCTGAATGTACATTTTTGTTTAAAAAGTTTATTGTTGCATTCATATTAAAGTTCAAATGAGTAATGTGCCTTCGAGTGAAACTACGCAACATTGTCAATGTTCTATTTTTTTGACACCAAAGAATAAAATTAGATATAAATGATAAAACTTTACAAAGACTACTTGGTTTATTTATAATGTGCAAATTATATAAAATTCACATTTAGTATCTTTAACTCTTTCATTGCCAGTAAGTTCAGATGTGTTGTGGTGTATACCGGGTTTTGAATACAGGGTTATAGCGTACGTAACATATATCTGTATAAATCTTGCCAATATTCTCATAGTCTAAGTTAGTTGTATATCTCCCCAAACCAGGGGCGGCGCATAAGGGGGGGGGGGGGACCACCAGACCCCCGTTGTATTTCATAAGTGAAAAAATGTGCGAACAAATCCCCAACCATTAGAACAAAATCCTAGTGCCGCCCCTGCCTCAAAAATAGGTGATTTCCAATGTCTGTGGCATAACTTGGGGGTATTTTATATTTTATTGATGCGATCTGGAGAGCTCCATTATTATTGTCTCTCTGTGTATCTAATTTATTGGAATGGGGTTAACTATGTAACATGTAGATCAATACACTGTACTGTACTTTAATATTGTAATGTATGAATTATTATACAAGAATATGTTCCGATTAACCTCATGTTACCTCGCTGATCTATTCTAATTTTTAAATCTTTAAAGTGGGACTATCTATTCATGTTAAGGGCGAATACCTCTACATGCAACTTGCTAAACTGTCATTACTTTATGACTGTGCAACCTGCTAATAGTAATCTGCCACCTCCCTCATGTTATGTAGGCTACTAGACTATTGAAAAATATACTAGTCAGTATTGTCATATAAGCCATACCATGAACATTATTTTTTTAACATGAAAGTTTAGATACTTAGTACTGTACGTACTCTAGGCTTATTTGCACACACTTACTGGTCTAATCAGCATACAAACTATGCCATGAAGGTATGGTAAATCGTTTGTTATTTCAACAATGACAAATTCTTTTGACATTGAATAATCATAAATTAACTATTTTGTAATCAAATTAACTTTTATTTTCATCAGAATTTGTCACTAAGACTCCTGACCATTGTATTCATGAAGTATTACAATAATTACAAGTAGGATTTGGGTACTATTTGCACGATTTTACACAAACTTTATATATTAAGGCCTAATCTTGAAAACATTTTTTTTTAACCGGTATATTTGTCTTCATTTTGGCCAATTTTTTCTAAAATAACTTAATCTAAAGTAGCTATAGTGACTATATAATCCCACTTGAAATATGACGATTGGTGCATTGATTGCTACCAAAGAATAGGTTATCTCTTCCTGTAGTATGTATTTGATATTAAATTTTATTGTTATATAATATATGCATACTTATTATTATTTTTGTCTTTTTGTGACTTGATTGAAGTGTGTTTGTAAATGATTTTTGTATTCTCAATATACGTAGTAACAAGTATTATAATGTATATTAATTTATTTTTATATGGTTATGACACTTTATTCGGATTTTTATTTTACCTAAATTCTTCTTCTATAGATGTTAAATTGTTTGCTGTTTTTTGTTGACAACATATCTATTTGTTTAATAAATCTGTTACAAAATGTAAAGTTGCATTTTTGTAAACTGTAAACACGATTTTATATATAGCTTAGAGTAGGCTGAACCTGCCACACATCCACCATACACTCTACAGTAGGCTGAACCACAGACGTACGCGTCCACCATACACACTCTACAGTAGGCTGAACCACAGACGTACCCGTCCACCATACACACTCTACAGTAGGCTGAATTAATCACACAGACACACCATCCACCATATACACTCTACAGTAGGTTGAACCACGGGCACACCCACCCACCATACACACTCTACAGTAGGCTGAACCATGGACACACCCATACACTCTACAGTAGGCTGAACCATGGACACACCCATCCACCATACACTCTACAGTAGGCTGAACCTCAGACACACCCATCCGCAATACACACTCTACAATAGGCTGAACCATGGACACGCCCATCCACCATACACACTCTACAATTTGTGGGCCTCGTGGTGTAGTGGTCAGTGCCGCTGCTTTTCGAACGAGAGGTCGCTGGTTCGAGCCCTGCAAAAACCAGGGATTTTTTCCCAGGCTTTCCATCCGTCATAAATTTGCGAAATTCCCGCATGGCAACATGGACAGATTCTGAAAGTGCGGTATATAAATGCACAGATTTATTTTTTTATTTATTTAAATCCACAACTGAAGCGCCTATCGATTGACAGGTACCGGTGTGCTAACCACTACACCACGAGCCCACAACCGAAGCGCCCATCGATTGACAGGCACCAGTGTGCCGACCACTACACCATGAGCCCACAAATCCAGGTGTAGACTCACATTCCTAATTCTAATGGACCCTAGAAGAGTAATAGAAGTTAGAAATATACTCATGGAATTTAAAAACTGACCCCCCTATTATAATACAGTAAAATGCATTAAATATCTATGCAGATTGGCTGGGATGGGTAGATTGCATAGGGTGGGTAGATTGGTGGTGGTTGGGTAGCCTGCAGATTGGGATAGAGTGTGGGTGGTGTGTGTGTGTGTGTGAAGTATAGTGTGGGTGAGGTAAAGTGTGGGTAAGTTGGTAGGCTAGGAGTGTGGGTGGGTGCGTGCGTGGTAAGGTAGGGTAGAGTGTGGTGTGTGAGGTAGGGTAGTAGAGTGTGAGTGTTGCGTGACATCGGTGGGGTAGAGTGTGGGTGTTGCGTGGCATCGGTGGGGTAGGTGGGTGTGGTAGATTCTGGATGTGTCGGTAGAGTGTGGTGACATGGTTGGGGTAGAGTGTGAGTGTATGCGTGGCTTCGGGGAGGTGGGTGGGTTGGTGGGGTACAGAGTATGGACGTATTGGTGGGTGATTGGGGTAGAGAGTGGATGTGTTGGTGGGGTAGAGTGTGGATGTGAGGGTGGGTAATGTAAAACTTATCAGTTTGTTATGTGTTTAGTACGTAGTACGTACGTTTTACATATACACTGTATTATAATAGGGGGTTCAGTTTTTAAATTCAATGAGTATATTAAGATTCACATACCTTTTTGGCTCTTTTTGTCCTCAGAAGCTTGAGAGGCCATGTAGATAGCGGCTGCTGCTACCGAGATCGGGTTACGACTGTAATAAATTAATACACAATGTTATATGAAAAAGGTGTAGACATTCACAATCACGGGATCGCATGAACTTAACTTAAGATAGCTTGGTCGGGACTCGGGAGTATGTTGGACTTGTGATGTAAAAATCTATTAGTGTGACGCTTGAGAGGCCATGTAAATGGCAGCTGCTGCTACCGAGATCGGGTTACGACTGTAATAAATTAATACACAATGTTGTACATGTATGGTACATAAATAAAGCCTAGTCATTCAGAGGATGCGGGGACATAGCTCTGCTAGGATTGTGTTGGAGTGGTGTTATGAAGATCTTTTTGACGCTGTAGATGCCTTTAGATCGCTGCTGCTGCGACTGTAAATAATTAACACACAATGTTGTACGAAAAGAAATGGTCATTCATGGGACACGCTACGGGGAGATAACTTGACTAGGAGTGTATTGGAATTTGGATTGGTGTTATGATTATGAAGATTGTTTGTGATGTTGGAAAGGCCATGTATACTGTAACAAATTAATACACAAAGTTATGAGAAGGAAGACCCAGCCATTCACATTATACGGGGAGATAGTTTCGTCAAGAGTGCATTGGGTTGAAGATGTGAAGATGGTTTTGTCTGATGCTGGAGATGCCATGTAGATCAAAACTGCTGCTGCTGCTAGGGAGAAGAAGTTATGACTGTAACAAATTAATGCACAAAGTTGTAAGCAATGAAAGAATACAGGAAGATAGGTAGGTCAAGAGTGCGTTGGGTTGGTGATGTGAAAATCGTTTTGTCTGGTGCCGGAGATGACATGTAGATCAAAGCTGCTGCTGCTATAGAGATCAGGTTACGACTGTAACAAATTAACACACATAGTTGTACGAAAAGAAAGGGCTATTCATGGGATACGGTACGGGAAATAACTCGCTAGGAGTGTATTGGATTGGTGTTATTATGTAGATTTTTTTATTCTGGAAGGGTCATGTACACTGTACAGTAAACTGTAACAAATTAATACACAATGTTATACGAGAAGGAAGACCTACCTACAATTCACAGCATATGGGGAGATACCTCGGCAAGGTGCTATGAAGATGCTGGAGAGAACACGTAGATCACAGCTGCTGCTATCGGAGATGGTGTTACGACTAACAATTAACTATCACATGATGTTGTATTAGAAAATGTCTGGTCTTTCACCATCACATGATAGCAAGAACTTAAGATACTGTAGCTCAGTCAGGAGTGTCTTGGATTGGTGATATGAAAATGTTTTTGTCCGACGCTGGAGATGACAGTCTCATGTAGATGGCAGGATGATGGTGCTACAGAGATCGGGCTACAACTACAACAAATGGGGCACATTTACCACATGTCGTACCGATTATCGCCCTTTGCCACCAATGACCATAATATAAGGTAATTTTGACCTACAGAAAGGGTTTTGTCAGTAAAAATTTATTCAATCTAGAAAATTCTATTATAGATCTATGTTTGAAACACTGGGGAAGAACCTATAGTTGTATGTTCGCCAAATTCGTGACGTCATAAAACAAGCCAAAAAATTAAATGACTCGGCCTCATCCCTGTAAGTTTTGTCGCTGTCAATGGAAATAAGATAAAGAACCTGTATGTTACCTACAGGATCTCCACGCAGTGGCATTCCTAGTGAAGTCCATTGATGCCCCGGGTGAGTCGTGTCAGAGCAAAGTTGTCGAGGCTTGTGAATCATCATCCCTCAAAGATATTGAATATGGAAAAATCCTACGCATGTTATTTTTACTTTTCACTTGACAAAATGTAGGGAAAAACATACAATACATACCAGGATCTTGGAGGCTAGTGGTTTCTAAGTCCCCTTAAATTAATCACGCAAGATTAGAAACAGGCGAGTGGGGGGGGGGGATTAGTCGCCTGAAACATGCACCAATATGTCCTCAAACAATCATCTACCATTCTACCTCAACCTCTGTAATTTGTTCATGTTCAGCTTTCTCATGGTCAGCTAAAAAACGTCGCATTTCTATGCCACACTTTTGGATCTTTCTATCCTCCAAAATGTCTGCTTACAATATGTGACTGTGTTATAGGGAAGGCGCTGCTAGTACGTGCCATCGGGCTCCTTACAATAATGCGCAACCTTACTCCCCAACCAATGTTTACTCCATCTAAGGATAATATGCACAGTCGGTACCCCTACAGCTGAGTTAACATGGTGGCTAATTGAGATGCCTTGTTTTCGGACAGTATGGAGAACACGACAAATGCATACCAGCCAAAGTATGATTTTTTGGTCTCGGTCGGGAATTGATCCTGAGACCTCCCCCACTAGAATGCAGCATGCTACAGTTGCGCTACTACACCTTATGGTCAGCAACTTCCTTTTGATCTTTCCATTCTCCTCTGCGAAATACGTAGTAGATAGTGTTTGAAAAAAAAATGAAATAAATTGTCATCATATTTGTCGACAGGGATACTCTAATATTCGCGATATCTGCAGAAACAAAAGGCCTGCCCCAAATATGCAATATACTCTCGCAAGTTGTTTTTAGGCCGCTTTTCTCTGACCAAGAGGTGAGATTTATGAACCGGTATTATCGATTCTTTCTGTCTTTGTTTATATGATATGTTACAGATGTAATCTATAGCCATTGTCATACATACAAAGTTACGAACCGAGTTACCTAAAATAAAATAGGTGTCATTTTTACCAATTTTATTATTTTACCTCAATTTTTTGGCCACTCCGTAAATTTGGAGAAAATATTCTCGGAAATCGTCTGTAAACATTTATAAATAAAATAGTAATACAGATACTGTAATATTTTCCCAAAACTATTCCGCCAATAGCCCACAAACCATCCCAAGTATACCGAAACTCGCAAATTTTCCAGAAACTACCGAAACTATACCGAAACAGTTTCTAGAAATTATACATACTTTATGGAGACCCTGGATTCGGCAGTACATTTTTGGTAAAAAGTTAAACAACCCTACTGTTATTACATCACATGTGTCTACAATTTGTGAGTGAATCATGAGGAAAATTTGTTTTCCTAAAATGTACATGTTGGGTCTCACTTATGTTTCAGCTTGAAGAGACGCGAGCTGCGATCGGATTTGACCTAGAAAACATGACCATGCGACCTGAACCTGACCTTGAGTTACTGGAAATGATTCATAGTGTAAGTTGTCCTTTATGGTAGTGTAAGCTATAAGTAAAATTAAGAGCACAGAATGTACAGACTGTTTCACGAATATGTATCCTATGCTTATAATAGAATTAATTTTATATTCCAAGATTCAATGACGTCACGAATTTCTATTCATTTCTAAAGGGATTGTCACGTTCTTTACTGATGTCGGGTTAAACTATGCTCGTTTAGTGTATTAAAAATTCCCGGTATGTACCTATAAATCATTAAAATTAATTCTATTATACGATTAGATACATATCTGTGAAACAGTCTGTATAATGTATGTACAGTATCTCACTTTACTTATTGACTTATGACACAGTTTCAGTTCAGGTCCCTATGAACATTGCCAAAAAATTTCTATGCACACAGTGTGTGTCTCAAAGAGAAGTACGTATGGTGAAATCAATCACTTTGGCATTAGGCTGATTGCATGCGATATGCCCCTAAAACCCTGTACCCCCCCCCCCCCCCCCAAACTCAAATCCCAATATGGGGATGGGAACACTAGCTTACCCATGCATAGCTGGGTGAACTAAGGCTATGGTTATGGTTCCTTGGCTAACAACATAACTGAGCTATTTGCCCATGTAAATTAATACCATTAATACCATTGCAACTGGAACGTGTATTTAGCAGGTTGTGGACGTTAAACTCATGCTGAGTCCAATCACTCTACAGGTGGCTGAGCTGAGGCTGCAGTTATGATAATACTCATCCCCCTTTTTACCAGGCTGCATATCGGGAAAACACATTCGGGCTGTCTAGGGTATGTTATCGTGAGAACATACCTATCATCAACCGACATACCCTCTAAACATACCTCCCACCCACAGACTCTTACCTACAGTACATAACTTTGAATATATAATAACCCACACCCCCAGGCTGCATATCGGGAGAACACACTCGGTCTGTCAAGGGTATGTCATCGTGAGAACATACCTATGATCAACCGACATACCCTCTACTCATACCTACATAACTTCCATCCACCAACCAACATACCATACCTCCCATCTACAGGCCGCTTACAGAGAAAACACACTCGGGCTGTCGAGGGTATGTCATCGTGAGAACATACCTATCATCAACCGACATACCCTCTACTCATACCTACATAACTTCCACACTCCAAAGCGCATGGTTTTGGCAGGTTAATTGTAAATGTATAAAATTATTTGTAGAAATGATTAATTTTCTCTGAATAAGTATGATATGCAAGTTAGTTAGAATTTAGCATAGTAGTGTAACGATATGTACCAGTGGTGAAGTAGTAGAGTGCTAGCCTTGAGGACCCGGGGTTCTAGGTTCAACCCTGGGCATCGACAAAGCTTATGTATGACATTTATCCTGTGTTACTTGAATACCATTGGATGAGTAACTTACTCATTGTTGCCTTCACTAGTACAGTGACTAAATTGAGGGCACTGGGTTTAGCAGAAATTCTGCTGGTGTCTTCTTCCTGCTGTTTTAAAGTGATGGAAGATGGATAAAAATTAACCCGCTCATGTCTTGTAGTTTTCTCCGGGTACTTACTTTTCTCCACCGGAGGCGGAGGAGTCTGCTATTGGCACACTAGAATCGGGTCGGTGTGCTGTGCAAGTTGCGGCTGATACATGTGTGATATAACCAACTCTGAGATTAGAGTCTGGTTAGATCTACGCAGGACATCCTCTGTTCTAACCCGATCTCGCAAGTTGATGCGCAATCAAAAGCACCGGATTTGGATCACATCAAGCTTATACATGAAACCGGCCATGTGTCCGACTGTCCACTCCATACACGAGCATGTGAATGACAACAGCAGTAAACAACCTGTACTTGGTGCGACCAGATATCCCAAGAATTCCGAGCAAGCAGCTTCATGACACGACCAGATAATACAGGCCTGAAATTCGCTCGACGCATTAGCTGCAATCTTGTGCTCCAAGTAGCAAACAATTTATTTATTTTAGATATCATCATCATCAGGCTCGGATCATCCTAACGGATGGCCGTGGCTTCTACGAATCTACGCCAATCAACTCGGTCACATGTTTTTCTGGTGGCTTCTGACAAACTGACATTTGTCGCGTGTTTGGTCTTATCCCACCATCCAGTGACGGGCCTGCCAATTTTACGTTTAGCATCAACTTTTCCTTGTAAAATTATCTTTTCTATGCCATCTTGTCTTTCAATATGTCCAAAATATCTTTAAATTTTTTTAAATATATCTGGTTTGAAAGATAGTCATGCATCATGTGGTATTGTACTTGTAGGTGTTGGTATGGAGCATGACACTCTTGTAGAAGCCGCCGAGAAGTATTTTGTGAACGACACTCCCATATGGTCAGATGTTGGTGGAGACTCGAGTTTGTTTGACCACTCTATATCACAGTACACTGGTGGTAATGTTTTGGTATGTATTGCGTTCGTATTAAAGGTGAAGTATTAGGGATTAGCCTACATTACATACTGTATATGTATTATGCTTAAATATCATCATGACCACTCTATATCACAGTATTAACAGGCGGTAATGTTTTGGTATGTATTGCTTTCGAATTAACACTAACATAATAGGAATAATTTTGACCAACAGAGCTGAACAGGAAGTACTAACATAGATATAAGAAAATTAGATGATATTGTTTTACAATAA
>WNLI01222280.1:0-12449 GCA_025802215.1 Wirenia argentea | reverse complement strand
TCAAGGTTGCAAGATAGAATATCTTCTCTGGTCTCATTCTCAAAGATTTCCTTGATCGGTTCTGTTGGCGAATCGGTTGAATCTTCACTTGTGTCATTCTTCTCCATGCAGATTTGGGCAACAGCTTTATCAATGACTTCATCAACGAATTGTTTGGCGAAAATGTTTATCTGATCCTCTTTGTCACTGTTGATTTCTTGGTTTGTTGATTCGATCGATGCAGTTGGTGATTCGATTGGTATGGTTGCTGATTCCTCCTGTATGGTTGCTGATTCGATCTGTGTAGTTGGTAATTCCATAGATGTGTTAGATGTCACGGCATTTTCATTGGTATTTTCATCTATCATCACACGATCTGCAGACAGGTTGTCAGCAATCAGAAGTGCAGGAATGTTGTCCTGTTGTACAGCATTTTCATCGCTATTGTCTTTCTTCGACAGGTCTATATTTTCTCCAATCGACGTTTCTCTGATTATTTTCTCAGCAATAATTTTAGCGACAATATTTTCAATGATATTTTCCTCCACAGTTTCACGTTGCGTCGAGTCGACTCCATCAATATTTGTCTCCTTTTCTGATACTATATCTGCAGCAATAGAATTAGCCACTATATTTTCATCTTCAACTTCTGTGTTATCACTTTTATCACTCAAATCCTGGGAGATAATTTCACCATGTATCATTTTGTCTTCCTTTTCCAATTTCGCATCTAAGACGATATCATCCGCAAGATTCGCTGCAACTAGATTCTCCTTGTCACTGTCACCAGAATCTGACAACTCTTCCAAAGCAATCCCATTTTCTCTCTGATCATAGATTATATTCTCAGCAATACAAGAAGCAACAAGATTATCATCAACATCTTTTGTTTCAACATTTTCCAACTTCTTGCTAACGGATAACCCTTCGTTCGGTGCATGTATATTTTGCGCATGTAATTTCATATCTTCTGCTATTGTCGATGCTACAATGTTTTCGTCTGAAATCTTATAGAGGTGATCTTCATGTGTATTTTGTAACTCCTCGGAAATAATGTCTGCAACTATGTTGTCATTTTCTCTACCAATTTCAGTATATTCTGTCATATCTTTCCCTAAACTATCAACTACCACATTATCCAAATCTTGAGCCAAATCTTTCCCAGAAGCACCAATATCTTCGGCTATGTTTTTTGCTACACTATTATCAACAATTGCATTGTTTGTTACATCAGATATGTCACTTAATTCGGCAATTTTCGCCTCTTCCTGATGAATTTCATTGCCTTCGTTACGCATTTCTGTATAGAATATATCGTCATCATCTTCCTCGATTTTTTCCACCAGGTTTTGTTCGAATTCAGCACCAAATACCTCCATTAAATCCAGTTCATTTTGTGATATGTTTCTCTCCTTCGTTATCACCTCACTTCCGTCCATCAGCAGTATATCGTCTACCACAATTCCTTGCTCGACATCTGATGGATTCTCCACATCCAATAGAGATACAGAAGATGCATCAGTAGCATCGCGCATCATTGAATCAGATTCATCAGGTAGTTCAGCATGTGTTTCTCCATTCATTTTTGGCATCCAATCAAGGTCATCTTTCTGCTCCGTCGATTCCTCACAGATATCTTCGAGGATCTCACTATCTATAATCAGGTTGGGTGAGTCACTCAAGTGTGCATGGAAATCGCTGTAATCTCCACCATCTTTACTATCCAACATCGAATGTGCAACATTATTGTCTATTTCGGATGATTTGTCTATTACTGTTGATGGTATGTTTACATCCATGCTATTTTGAGGCGATACGTTACGCATTGGTGAAACATTATGGTATTCTGATTGTGAAACATAAATTTTCGGTGAAACATTTATTTCTTGTGATACATTTAGTTCTTGTGAAAGCATTAGTTCTTGTGGAACGGTAACATCTGGTGAAAACGAACGACGTGGTTCTTGTGACGGCTTAAACTCAACATCATCATACACTCCATCATCTTGTATAAGTACATCTTCAGCTTTTGGTGAAATTTTACAAGCAGTGTCATCAACATCGTCATCATCTTTTATAAGTACAACATCAACTTTTGGTGAGATTTTACAAGCAGTGTCATCAATATCGTCATCATCTTGTATAAGTACGCCATCAACTTTAGGTGAGATTGTACAAGCAGTGTCATCAACATCATCATCATCATCCTTGCTAAAGAAAATATTTTCAGGTCCTGAAGTTTCGACAAGCAGTGAGAAATTATCGACAACATCGACCTTGTTCACGACATTGTTTACGACACCCTCACCTTCACCATTAGCCGTGGATAATTCCTGACATAACACGTCGATCAGGTCATCGTTGCTTGTTACATTATCCGGTGCGTTTTCCCGTGGTGAGTGTGGCGCATCTTGTTGCGTCACTTCCATGTTTGCGTGGTGTGTCGGATCCGGAGTGACGCGAGAACGCGGTGCCGCGCGAGGTGCAGGTTGTGGGCTGACAGCGGGATTCGTAGATGGCTCCTCTTTGCTGGGAGGTTGTATGATCTGGTGAGTGGAGTGTTGTTTATCTGAAAAATAATATTTTTTTTATTACATGGATGTACTCCGACAGTACTCGATATAATTATTTATGGACATTGATACAATTTTAGGGTCGTGTTGATCTAACCCAACTCATATTGCCATTTTGCCATGGACACTCTCAATCTCGTAGTATCCATTTACAGCTGGGTGAGCTGATTTCTACACAGAAATTAAAATTGGGTAGACCGAAACACCACCCCTTAATGTTTTATGGACCAGTATACCTTCATAGTATACTTCGTGTGTCCTATGGTACAGCCTAGTAGATACAAATAAGCCGAAAAACTAGCCTCACACATTCAATGGACGCCTCGTATCTTTGTATATCCTTTACGCGTGATATGCGAAAATCGCCGCTAACTAGTACAATGATATCATTGTAGTAATTAGCGATGTTACTCGTGTCTTGGTGCGTAAAGAATATATGGTGATATAGGGAATGCAGCGAATGTATGAGGCTAGTTTTAAGGCTTATTCGTATCTACTAATGTGTACCGGACACATGATGTATACTATGAAGGTACAGTAACACTTTAAGAAAATCAACGTAACCTGCGATAACATGCGCAGATAGCTCAGTCAGGAGGGAGTCTGTTTTGTAAGCAAAAGGTTGTGTGTTCGTACCATAGCTGCACTGATCTGACAGGATGTTGTGGGTTCAATTCCCAAACTGAGCTATCTGTGTCCTTAGGCAAGGCAGCATAACCATGCATAGCCTCAGTTCACCCAGCTGTGAATTGGTATCTATTAATTTTGCGTATGGGCACAATAGAGATTTGAGTTACGGAAGTATTAAAGTTATACAATCTTCAGCACAAATGTGTAGGCCTATATATTTTACAATAAACTCCTTGATTGCCAAATATATTGATACATCATTCATAAATGTATGAGGGTGCCGGTAGTCAAGGAGATTAATACTGTACATAGCTATTTAATCTTCTATGCATCAGCTTATTGCGAAAATTAAGTGGAAATTATATATGGAAATTAATACACATAATAGTTGATTTAGTTATCCGACATTGGTAGGAAATTTTGCACTTTCTGAAAATCCGTCTTTCAGCTAATTCATTATGCATGACATGTAATGAGTAAGTATTAACGACTGTGGCGCCTGGATTATGTGCAATACTAGTCTGAGTTAATGGTAGCGTATCCCGGAGATTGAAAGACATAAACATACGCATTATATCATTGGAGCATTTAATAGCGGTTCGATTGCTGTAGATAAGCAGAATGGTAGAATAAAATATAAATAAAGAGTCTAGAATGTAATTGTGTCTACTGAAGATTTGTATCTCTCGTAGTCTATACTGAATGCAGTTTCTCCAAATACAAGCGATTTTGATAGTCGTGCATTGCGTAAATCTTGGCAGTCTATTTTTTACCACTCGCAGTCTGACTTGGCGGTTGCGAGACACAAATTAGTTTATATAAATTCACTTTCCACACACATCTGACATACAACAATCACCCTATCAAATTAGATGCCATACTGGTCATGTGACCCACACATTTTAGCCCGGGGTTTGACACTGAAGTGGCATTGGAACTGAGGGTGGGTTTACATGGTAAGGATATGTTTGCCGATATTATGACAACGATCACTACTCGATCACTTTCCTTATTAGTCGCCAATGCGTTCACACGGTGTTACTATTGGAGGGGGTCTCGACGCACGCGTGGCGCCTTTTGTCGAACTTACGAATTTGAAACCTGTACTATCATTGTGTGCAATCATTGTGTACTGTATACATATTAACACCCAGACACATGCAAACAGACACAGTAATATATCCAGAGGTGCAAATGGATGAATTTTTACAAAATTATGTGATTTTCGAGCGTCACTATTTTATCGCTTCAACAGTTGACCATGAAATAAGTTTCATTGGTCAATGCTCGTTCAAATCGAAAATGTGTTTCGCAATTATAGTTGAACAGTACCCAGTGTCGCAGAACCAATCTACGACTATGATAAAATAACTATGATTATTTCGTGTATCTATGCCTTTAAATAAATATGGTTGATGAGGTAATAAAAAGTGGGATGGAGAGAGGGGAGTTGTGAAGGAGCTAGCTGTGAGGCTAGGTTATTTGAACTGTAGTGTTCAGTATTATTTGAGATAACGAGAATTTTATGCCTTTATTGAATTAGTGGATTATTAAGAATATTACACAGAGAAGTGTACTGGATAGGTGATTGAGTAGTGTATATTTTGAAAGTGTTGTGTACATTATTATGAGATAGTAGGTAATTTGAGTATACTGACTTTATGGCGAAATATATGAACAAGAGTAGGTTGCCACATAATGGTATATGTTATGTATTTATAAATTGAACATTTTATCGTGAGAGACTGAGAATAGTAAATTAGGTGTACAGTTAAACATGTGATAGATAGCGTTATTATATATTTATATTATGTTAAATATACAAACTATTAATGTTATAAAGTCCATGTTCGGATTTATGACAACTGGCGAGTCTGAAAATGAACCTGCATGACCCTGTTGAAAATTCTGGAACGGAAGAAATACAAGACAGTCAACGAGTGGATATTTGAAATGCGACTCAAAACATGATCTTCAAAGGGGAGGTGATCATAATCAAGAAAACAAGAGAGTCATGTTTTGTATCGACAGAATGCCACAGTTTGATGACAAGGTAGATGACTTGGACGCGTACTTGGTGAGGTTCGAACTATACGCAGTCCATGATGACATACCACGAGAAAGGTGGGCGGAGGTGTTAGCCCCTTTCTTACTCGGAGATGCGCGGGTGGTATGTGATAGGCTACTATTCACAGACTCACAAGATTACGATAAACTGAAGGATGCGCTGTGTCGGCGGTACGGTTATACAGCCAATGATTACAGGGACAGATTTAATACAAGCACACCAACCAGAGACGAGTCGTGTGATGGTTATGTCTCACGATTACGATACACTCTAATGAGTTGGTGGAAAAATGCCGACGTGCCTCTAACTGTAGATGGCATATGTGATTTATTAGTTAGAGAACAACTCATGAAATCATTTACAAGTGAACTGCAGACTTACATTAAAGAACGTCCGTGTGGTTCAGCGGTAAAAATGGCGGATTTAGCACACATATACATGGACGTACATAAGGCTGGCTTCATATACGCTGACAAGATGGAAGGCGGAAAACTTGCAAAACAAACTCATTCAAACGAAACGAACAAGTCACACGAATTGAACTACCACACGCCGATACGCTTACCCATCTGCTACTATTGTAGGAGACGGGGTCACATAGCTAAAAACTGCAGGTTGCGAATGACTGAAACACGAGTTTCGTCTGCAGATCTCAGGAAAAGTCAACCTAATTATGAGTATTACCGCGGTGGTAGGAAGGCAGATGGCTACAAGAATTATTGGCAATATCGCGGTAATGAAAGTCCACACTGGAAGACACGTGTAAGCCACCCTACAAATCGATACCCGAAAAGGAACAATACTCAAAATAGCGTGAATCGATTGGATTATACGGATGTAAATCGCCATGGACAACCAAGGTATCCGCGCGAGTGTGTTCCGTACAATGATTCAAGTAGTTGGGGAGATGCAGCACCAGTCAACGTAACACACCAAACGAGAAAATACAAAGACCGTGGGGTCGCCCAGGGCACAACGGATGAAGCAAACGCCCTGAACTGTGTTGCCATGGATAGCGACAGTGAAGACTTACGTATGGGTAGCGCCCAAGCAACCAAGTATCGAAAGCTTGGTGAGTTCTGTCGCGGGCAACAGTCAAATGGATATGATGGATTCAATTATGAATGCGATATTCTTATGAACCCACAAATGAAACAGACAACCACAGATCATAACACAAACGTGGAGGTGGATCGCAATACGAAGCTGAGAGAAGAGAACGAAATAGAAGAAATAGAAGGTGTGACGGCATTGTGTGAGCGAAATGTGCACTGTGATACAGACACTGTAGGCAGTATTGACACGGAATGTCCATGTGCCAAAGTGGACAAAGAGGAAACCAAAGCGACAAGGCTTAGTATTGGCGAAACTGCCACGGGAAGTGACACGAGGCTACATGGTGAACAGCTGGAGACAAAAGGCGAAGGAAAATCTGGCAACAAACAAGAGTACGGAAATAAAAAGGAGAATGAGGTATGTACGACTAGTCAATCCAAGGACAAAGATATAGGAAATATGTTCTATGTGGAAAACAAGATGGATATAATGAAGGAGATTGGAATGGAGTATTTCAGCGGTGTGGATGATGGCCAGTATGGCAAGATGATTCTATGGAGTGAGTATGATGAACGAGACAAGATGACAGGATCTCCAGATATTGAGGAAGAAGGTCGGATATGTGAAAATGACATGAAGGAGGCTTCCGGTGACAACATGTATGACTATTATACAACAATAGAAAGGAAATATGACAATGGGTGTGTCCCGACAAACGAAGTTCATGGATGGGAAGATGATGGACATGGGGAGTATCGAGAAAAGGAAATCAGCATAGGAACATACCAGTCTGACAAACATACCCAATGTGACTTTGATTCGCAATGCCAATGTGTAAATCAAAGTGTAAAACCAAGACAGATCATGGGAGATGATGTGTATTGGCATGAAAAGCTATCGCGCGAAATACAAATAGACGAAGATGAAATAGCCCGACAGACAAGTCAGTCTGACACCGCAACTGTGTCGCCTGATGCCGTGATGGGCGAAGACACAAATACAAGGCATTCAGTAAACCAATCTGACTACATTGGTTTCATACCTGTGGTTGTGCACCAGAATCAGAATCAAATGATAAACATTACTTTCATGGCAACAATTATAATAATGTTGACAAATATTTAATTGTATTGATACTGTAAGTGTAGACCGATACGTAACTAGTTACACAGTGATTTTTACATACATGTAAAATTCTTGTAAAAGGGAGTGATGTCGCAGAACCAATCTACGACTATGATAAAATAACTATGATTATGTCGTGTGTCTATGCCTTTAAATAAATATGGTTGATGAGGTAATAAAAAGTGGGATGGAGAGAGGGGGGTTGTGAAGGAGCGAGCAGTGAGGCTAGATTATTTGAACTGTAGTGTTTAGTATTATTTGAGATAACGAGAATTTTATGCCTTTATTGAATTAGTGGATTATTAAGAATATTACACAGAGAAGTGTACTGGATAGGTGATTGAGTAGTGTATATTTTGAAAGTGTTGTGTACATTATTATGAGATAGTAGGTAATTTGAGTATACTGACTTTATGGCGAAATATATGAACAAGAGTAGGTTGCCACATAATGGTATATGTTATGTATTTATAAATTGAACATTTTATCGTGAGAGACTGAGAATAGTAAATTAGGTGTACAGTTAAACATGTGATAGATAGCGTTATTATATATTTATATTATGTTAAATATACAAACTATTAATGTTATAAAGTCCATGTTCGGATTTATGACAACTGGCGAGTCTGAAAATGAACCTGCATGACCCTGTTGAAAATTCTGGAACGGAAGAAATACAAGACAGTCAACGAGTGGATATTTGAAATGCGACTCAAAACATGATCTTCAAAGGGGAGGTGATCATAATCAAGAAAACAAGAGAGTCATGTTTTGTATCGACAGAATGCCACAGTTTGATGACAAGGTAGATGACTTGGACGCGTACTTGGTGAGGTTCGAACTATACGCAGTCCATGATGACATACCACGAGAAAGGTGGGCGGAGGTGTTAGCCCCTTTCTTACTCGGAGATGCGCGGGTGGTATGTGATAGGCTACTATTCACAGACTCACAAGATTACGATAAACTGAAGGATGCGCTGTGTCGGCGGTACGGTTATACAGCCAATGATTACAGGGACAGATTTAATACAAGCACACCAACCAGAGACGAGTCGTGTGATGGTTATGTCTCACGATTACGATACACTCTAATGAGTTGGTGGAAAAATGCCGACGTGCCTCTAACTGTAGATGGCATATGTGATTTATTAGTTAGAGAACAACTCATGAAATCATTTACAAGTGAACTGCAGACTTACATTAAAGAACGTCCGTGTGGTTCAGCGGTAAAAATGGCGGATTTAGCACACATATACATGGACGTACATAAGGCTGGCTTCATATACGCTGACAAGATGGAAGGCGGAAAACTTGCAAAACAAACTCATTCAAACGAAACGAACAAGTCACACGAATTGAACTACCACACGCCGATACGCTTACCCATCTGCTACTATTGTAGGAGACGGGGTCACATAGCTAAAAACTGCAGGTTGCGAATGACTGAAACACGAGTTTCGTCTGCAGATCTCAGGGAAAGTCAACTAGGCAAAACTCTAAACATGTTTATTATGGCATGGCATGGTGTTAGTTGTATTAATTGACTTAATTAGCCTTTATGGTGGTAATAATAGATTTACGATATGTCACTTTAAATATTTTAAAATGTTTTTTATATTGTTCAAATAGTGATTACACGATAATCTTGGCTCTCGTCCTATGAGTTTGGCGTTGCATAATTGGCATGGAATACAAGTAATAGTGTATAGTCTCTAGGGCCATATATACAGTTGTATGGACCTACAGTATCTTAGCTGCACTGTCACTCGGAGTCCATATTAAATGGCTTGTGTATCACTCCCAAGACTATACATTATTCGTAGCGATAAATACCAAAACTAATCAAATTTTGATGTAAAGTTGTAAACTAAATCTTTAACAAACAACAGGGTGTCCCAATTGAAAGTATCCACCTAGAATACGACGTCGCATAGGCGAATCATTGTTACAGTTAGATGCATGTTGTCTATATACTATTCATATGCTTGGGTAGTGGGTACATAAAATAATCGTTTGAAAGGTGAATTTCTCCTTTCTAGTGATATGTTTATCTGATATATGCGTTTGGAATCAAATCGGTAATATAAGGCAAAATGGGTATGCAGTCCCATTATAACATCGCAAAATAACTATACATAGGTATACGCATATCTCTTCGGATTTTGGTAATGTTATATTTACTTAGAAGACTATAGTAAACTGTTTATACGAACTATACCTACCGTAAAAATGTACACAATAATAATATTTTTAGTATTATCGATTAATCCAATATACGATATTCACCTTGGTTATTTATTTGCGCCGTTTTAATGCGACAATAATACCTGGTTAGCCTGGAATACTGTAGTGGTGGTAATTTTCACCGGTGTTAATTTTCGCCTATAGCCTATATATTGAATTTTCGCCGATTTTAATTTTCACCGATTTTAATTTTCACCGATTTACATACAGTAGTATAGTATAGTAAAATAAATTAATTTACTTATGTAAATTTTCGCCGAAATGTGAAATAGGTGAAAATGGCGAAAATTTCCCATTGTACAGTACCTCATATTGCTGATTTATTCCCAAACACACGTATTAGTTAGGCATTATCATCGGAAAGAAAAAATATTCACCTTTCCAACGGTTATATTACGTAACCAATCATGTGGATAGTATAGACAATATGCGTCTAACAGTAACGGCGATTGACATAATACGACGTCATATTCTTGGTGCATACTTTCAATTGGGACACCCTGTACATAATACAACACTACTAGGCCTATACAATACAATTTAAATCTTGACTAAACACATCATAATTCCAAATACGGGATAAACAATGTCATAATACCAAATTATGAACAATAAAATTATCGTCATCTTCGAGTCAAACGTATGTATCTTCAAAAACTCAATTTTTCACAAATCGCAAAAAACTGTTCTATACATAGTATTATAGAAATTTGCACTTAATAGTCTAGGATAGCAAACTATATCTACTATAGTTTGCATCCATTTAATTGACATTTTTCGTAGATTTTGTGCAGTAGAAAGTAAATTCTTCAGAGCCAGAGCAGCCCATAGAGCAGCTGCTTAACGCTGTTTCTGTAGTGCTAAGCAGATGAGCATAGTCGAAACTATATAACAAATTTATTTATTTATTAAACCCCCTGGATAGGACACTAGTCGATCGCACGTTACTTTCCGACTTTCTCATGTAGCTAGTGCGCGGAGGAAAGTCTACCCAATTTTAATTGATGTGTACATCGACGGCACATGTCCTTTGACGGGATCGAACCCACAGCTGCCACCTAGGATCTATAGATCGTTTTATTGACATACCAGCGCCTTACACCATTCGGCCACCGCGACCCTATACCGACGTATCTACCATAGTTTACATCCATTTAAGCGACATTTTTTGTGCAGTAGTGCGGGGGAAAATGGTTGAAGTAGGTATGGCCCTTTGGCACCCTATAAAGGGATGCGAATGGATTTTTTCAGCAAAAATTTTTTCAGCAAAAATCAGATTTTGGACAAAATTGAGGATACGTCCGTTTTACTCGAAGACGACGAAATACAATCTGTGGGATGGACCAACTGACAAAAATACAAACACATTTATCACACTTCAAAATATCCTTTCTTTAGTAGTATGACAATTTAAAAAGACTACAGGCATGTTGTGTCTAAAAAGGTATCAATTCATGGAATTATTTCCTTATGCATACATTGATAAATTTCTTCTCTATACACAAGATCACACTGAATGTCACGGACATGACATTGTGTATTGTTAGAAGTGAATCATTACACAGATGCACATACAGAATATTAGACATTGCGTTGTTGTAGACAAGTGTCTGTTGTAGACAGGTGGCTGTTGTAGACAAGTGGCTGTTGTAGACAGGTGGTTGCTGTAGACAGGGGTTACTGGTTATTGTAGACAGGTGGAAGATGTAGACAGGTGGCTGCTGTAGACAGATGGCTGTTGTAGACAGGTGGGTGATGTAGACAAGTGACTGTTGTACACTGCTGTACACAGGCAGACATGTACCGTAGCTGTTCTATGCAATTGAACAGAATGGAACATAATTATTACAGTACATAATCCCACTTAGTGCATTCTGGCAGAAAGTACCACGTCTATACAATACGAATACACTGAAAGTTTTTACTTGCATAATCAAATATAATGATATAGAACACACCATTGCAATGGAACGAACTATGTGTACAGAGTATACCCTAATGCAACAGAATAGAGCACATTGTGAGGGTCGTAATCCGTGAACTTTGGCCACTTGTGGTCCGAAACGGCTTGCCAGAGCGTAAATTAGCCATGCTAGGTACTCACCACCACCAGTGCACATAGTTTCACTTCTTCTTGGTCCCAAGTAAAGCGTCTCTATAGAAGGAACTAAAGATCATCTGAGCATACACAGTCAGGCTGTGGTTCAATGTCACGAATGCATAAAGATAAAATGGATAAATTCCCTGAGCCAGGGACAGAGAACTGATAACAAATGTCAGACTACAGGTTATGTGGATAACGGATAAAGGTAACAACATCATCACGCTGCGTTTCGCCGATTTGTACGTTGAACTCTCCGCCGAGGGATTATTCTCCCTCATTCGTTTATATATAAGATAATTCTTCCGAACAAGAGCCATGATTATTATGGACGTTGGAAGTAGGCAGATGGCCGGGAATATTGCATACAAGAACATGTTCATAGGAAAATACACGTTAAGCATATACCAGGCATCTTTTGGTAGGGTTCCGTACTGCGAAAAATAGGTAAAATTATCGACTGGGATATCTATTATCCTCAGTACAAAAAAGGCTGATATGTTGGTACCAAACACGAAAGCCATTATTAGTATACACGATATCCACGCATAGCGTGTGTCCGTCGACTTCACCCTCAGTGGGAACATCATCGCATAGATTTTGTATACGTTAGCAGCGATTAAGGTCCATACAGACGCGACTGTTGCCGAATCGCCAGCCCACTTGGCGAT
>WNLI01222169.1:0-12450 GCA_025802215.1 Wirenia argentea | reverse complement strand
CTTATTGGAAACCACTTAAATAAATTGTTAATAAAAATAAATAAAAAAATAAAAATAGTGTACAGTATTGTGTATTAATTAGGCATACAGGCTTATCAGTTTAAGCCTTATAATAATTTAATTTCAAAATAAATTATTAATTTCCTATATAATTATATTATATAATAGGCTAATGATAATCTCATTCTTGTCATATACCAATCTTTTTTATTGAAGAACTAGAAAATCTAGAAAAGCTCGAAATGCTTAATAATTTGTTTTCGATTGAGAATTTGAATGGAAATAAATATAATGTACAATGAGCAGAGTACAGCGTAAAATATAATACTATTAATAAAGTAGAGTGGAGAAAGTGGATGTACCAATATAATAGACTGATCACTATAAAAATCTAGCAAAGCTAGAGAGGGTGAATATTTTATTTTCGATTGAGAAGTTGAATGGTAATACATTTAGTGTACAAGGAGTAGAGTACCGAGTACAGTACAATAAGTACAAGTAAAGTACAAAAAAGTAATCTTCTGTATCATATTGACATCGACTTGAAATATACATTTAGCGTACACAGTACACCGTACAGTGCACTACAATAAAATATAGTATGGATGGACCAATATAGACTAATCACTCTAAAAATCTAGCAAAGCTAGAAAGGTTGAATATTTTGTTTTCGATTAGGAGGTTCAATGGAAACACATTTAGTAGGCTATACAAGGAGTAGAGTACATCGTATACTGGTCACTCTTTCCAACAGCCATTCAACGTTTCAAACTCTGTAATATATTGGTTATGGAGATATGATCATTAATTTCCTTTCCGATACTATTTATTGAACCACCCTGTATATATGCTAATGGCATAATATTATATTGGCCATAATGTATATATAATGTTGTGACAGTATTATGGTCGGATAATGTGGTGTCATTATAGCAATTTCGAAAATGACACTAGCAATTTGCTAACATTATGTGGTATTTTATATGGCACATTTACACCATAAATTGGGTAATTGTAGCACCATTTTCAGATTATGTCACACCAGCTAGCAACGTGTAACCTTTAACACGACACGTTTATGATACATCCATGATTCTGTGGTGATTGTTATTTGTGCGATGTTGTTAAACCATATAGATTTGAAATTTTGAAGTATTTTGTAAATAATATTATAATAATAATTAGATTCTATTCTACTGTATGTTACAATATTTTAATAATTATCTAGGTAAAATTTGTAAATACTGTAAATATGTAAATATGTTGTATTATTGTATACTGTATTTTTACGGTAACAATAAATTTTCATTTCATTTTATTTCATTTCATCACTGTAAGCTGATGCGTACAAAGATCAGGGTGCACGTCACTCAAAATGCATACTGCATAACCTGCTGCGTACACAGCTCAACGTGCACGCCGCTCTATACGGGGTATCGGAGAACGGAGAAAAAATATCGACGCCCCGCACCAAGCCCCGCCGGGCCACGCCCGACCTGGCGCCGACTATCCCGCTCTCGCTTCGCGCACTACGCTGCATATATGCCCTACGTGTCGTACATAGCACAACTTGTATACGACACTCTATATGCGCACCATATAACATGCTGCGTATACAAAGCGCAAGGTCCTCGTATACGAATACGCGCACTGTATAACTTTGCTTTCTTCCTTCTGTTTTGTATACGGAATGTTTTGTATTTTCAGATAATGGCGGCGATCCATTAACGAACGGGACGAATGACGTTGCTCAACAAGAAAAGAAACGTTGGAGGACATTCAATGTCACAATTCGATGCAAACGCTTTCGTTTTTGAATGATTATTTCGTCATTAGAAAACCCCGTCTAACGAACATGAAGACGAACGTTTTTGCGCCATGCCTAAACGCGTTGCTATTCGTGTGGTTTTTACGTCACAATTTCGGCTTAGCAGAAACGTCACCACCATCAAAAAACCTGACATCGAGTCCGGTTTCAGCGAACGAACCCGGAAATATAACAGTTGGGGGACTTTTCCCGGTTCACGGAAAAGGCGACAAGGATATGGCTTGTGGTGACATAAACCCCGATAGAGGAATACAACGAGTTGAAGCAATGCTGTTTACGATAGATGAGATCAACAACGATACTCAGTTACTTCCTGGTATACTTCTTGGTGCGAGTATCTTTGACACGTGCGGACGAACCACGTACGCGTTAGAACAATCGCTTGAGTTCGTACGAGCATCGCTAAGCGCCGTCGACGCTTCCGAGTTTGTTTGCGAGGACGGGTCAAAAGCTAAACCTAAAAAGCACGTAGATACGGTTGCGGGTGTTATAGGAGGGTCGTATAGTAGTGTCTCTATTCAGGTCGCTAATTTACTAAGGTTGTTCAACATTCCACAAATTAGTTACGCATCGACAAGCGTCGCGTTGAGTGACAAATCACGGTTCGATTACTTCGTACGGACAGTACCGCCTGATTCCTACCAAGCCAAAGCGCTTGTCGACATCGTAGAATATTTCAACTGGACGTACGTTTCCACTGTTTACTCCGAGGGAACCTATGGGGAATCTGGAATCGAACATTTCGAACAGGAAGCCAAAAAACGAAACATTTGCATAGCGTTGTCGGAAAAAGTTCCGTCACATTCCACGGATAAAACTTTTAAATCACTAATCACACGCCTGATGGCGAAACGTCTAGCTCGTGTTGTGATTGTGTTTGTCCGAATGGAAGACGCACGGGATTTACTAGTCGCCGCTTCGAACATCACCAACCACTTTGTGTGGATAGCGGCTGACGGTTGGGGTGTTCAAGACGTCCAGAGCGGAGAAGAAAGCAATCTGGTATCTGAAGGTGCTATTACAATCGACCTACAATCACAACCGATACCTCCGTTCGATCGTTACTTCACCAACTTAACCCCCAAAACCAACACCAGAAATCCGTGGTTCGGGGAATACTGGGAAAAACTTCACGGATGTAAACTTACACCGATATCGAAAGCTCCCGGTCAACTTTGTGACGGCACAGAGAGGATTACACCGGGGCACTATAAACAGGAGAGTAAGGTACAGTTTATATACGATGCCGTGTATGCTTTGGCGAGGTCAATAGATGATCTGAGATTGAAACATTGTCCTAATATATCGGCGATAGACTGCGGTGCTCTGAGAAATATCAACGGGGAAGAGCTCCTCAAGGATTATCTACTTAACATTTCCTTCAATGGTGAGTGGAATCAATTATTATACGTCATTTACACCTATCGCATATATACGATATCAAGATAATAATTAGCCTATAAGCTTACAGTTTCCTGTCGGGAAGGGGGAGATACACAACTCAAGCTTTCTTAAAAGGATCAGTTTATATAATATCTATATAGAAACTTTAAGAATGTTTGAGAAGTTACGTGGCATAGTGGATGCAGGGGCAGTTTGTGATGACAAAATAACATGGTAGGCTAAGGCACATTTTCTGATTTGTGATTTATGAATATATAACAAACAAGAATTAAAAAGTACAAAGTGCCACACTTTTATATCGCTAGTTAAATCAGATGTCCCCATCGGTACAGTTTCGCCATGCTATATACCTCTGCACACCTTACTCCCCAACCCATACATTCACCATTGGAAGTGAATATACACAATCAGTACCAATTTTACAGGCTTGGTAAACTGAGGCTAGGGAAACGTGCTCTCACCCACAGAACATCGAGGAATCGCTCAGGACAATTTTCAGATAAACCGCCGATCGCACAGTCCGAGATTCGAACCCACGACCCTGGATACCAAATAACCGACTGGGATAGTCCAACGATTTAACGTACTCTATACCGTCGTACACGAGGTAAATGTGGATGTTACATTCACGTGGTCTGGATACGCGCATTAAACGTTCAACGAGTTCCTCTTTAAAACCAGAAATTCAGATATTGGATAACAAATTCGATCAAGAAATAAAGGAGCAAAATAATACGATGTAGATGAGGACGACTTTGGGTAGATAACGGGAAAAGCACTAGATGTAGTAGTATAATATAGGTAGGTCGTTTTATAGTGACAAATCTGTGGAATAATAACCTTTTCTGCTCTGTGATTGATGAAGACGTCTCGAACCAGAGGTAAATCTATACCGTCGGATGCGACGCAAATCTCTCATGTTGTCTGGATACGAAGAAACTACATAAATCGCTAACGTATTGCTGCACCATTATATTAGCAAAATATGCGATGTATACGACGCGATGACGGCGAGGATAACAAGTAAAAGTAAAAAGAACAATAATATGTAATAGTAGAACATGCCACTAAAATACACATCTGTATAGAATAATAAGCTTTTCTGGTTTGTGATTGATGAAGACGTCTCTTCAGACATGATGTAAATGTATACCGTCGTATACGACGTAAATCTCTAACGTCGCCTGGATACGAAGAAACGACGTAAATCTCTCAAGTCGTCTGGATACAAAGGAACGACGTAAATCTCTAACGTCGCCTGGATACGAAGAAACGACGTAAATCTCTAAAAAAAAATTCGAACAAGAAAGAAAGTATATACGATCATGCACTATAATATATGAGGAAAATATGCTATGTAGACTATACGATGATGGCGAGGATAACAAGTAAAAGTAAAAAGAACGATAATAATATGTAATAGTAGAACATGTCATTAAAATGACACATCTGTGGAATAATAAGCTTTTCTGGTTTGCGATTGCAGACGTCTTCTGAACGTAAATATATACCGTCGTATACGACGTAAATCTCTCGCGTCGTCTGGATACGAATAAACGACGTAAATCTGTAACGTCGTCTGGATCACAAATACAAGTAAAAAGTACGATATGTAATAGTAGGACGTCGTTAAAATGACACGTCTGTGGAATAATAAGCTTTTCTGGTTTGCGATTGAAGACGTCTTCTGAACGTAGATGTATACCGTCGTATACGACGTAAATCTCTCGCGTCGTCTGGATACGAAGAAATTACGAAAATCTCGGACGTCGTCTGAATAGGAAGATTAATCCCGAGAGCGATATACGTTATGTAACTGTAATAAAACCCCTAATCTGTTTAGGGATATAACGAGGATAATGATTCTATTTCTGGGTTCGGTGTAAAATACATGGCATTGTATCGATTCACAATTAATGTGAAAATAACGTTTTAAGGATTCGCCGTAATAATATCAGTATTTTATTGTCATTTATTTTGTTACGGTATGTCCACGTGTGCTCGAATGATTCGACTGTAATCAGTACCGGTATACACATTAATACCAATATTTTATCGGCATTTTGTTATGTCCGCGTGTGCTCGAATGGTTCTACTGTAATCAGTATATACAAATTGTCATTAATTCCCATACAGAGATACGCACCATCAGTGCGGTATTCATGAGTTGTGCCAATGTTGTAGTGTACGTATTCGTACACGCATGCATCATCTATACGTGCTATTTACAGTCTCAACAATAGGCAGAATACTATTAATTGTTATTCGATCTGACGAAATTGTCCATTTCAAATTTCAATCATTTACCGACTGATATCGCTGCACATCAATTATTCTCATATAAATATGTGTAATCGTTAGTCCGGTATACGCATAGATATATTAAAACCCCTATAAAACTCGGGTATAGGGTATACCCGGAAGTTGATTTAGTTCAGTTTCCAGGTAATTTGTAACCAAGCATCATACACAGATTTCTTTCCGAAATGAGGATAATAACATGCACCATTCGAACAGTTATATCTTCTTCGTACTGTGGGGTGTAATTTAGTCACCAACAACAACATTTAGTGTGCTACTGGACGGACATTGTCACAAAGAATTTGCAACGAATAGCGTAGAAGTGCGTTTAGTGTTAATTTCCCAACGAGCTGTACATGAAGTCGGCGATTTCGCGATGGAGTCTGATGGAGTCTTCATAGTGTTTGCTACATTTCTTTTACTTGTTATAAATACATGGTACTTCATTGGCCTACTAATTGTTATTTATTCATTTTATCGTCTTTTTCTGCCCATGTTTCTTTATTTATTTCTCGATGTACCCGAGTGAAAGCTTTACTAGAATGCTGTGGTTTATCGGTAAATTCGCTCTGAACGTAACACATATCGTAAAATTCATGTCCACAGAGCACCCGGAACAAAATGCAAATTCAGTATAGATTTCGTTTTTTAGTTTTCTTCGAGAACTAGTCTTTATAATGGAGTCTGACCTTTCCGGCGCTCAGATAACGATATATGTGTCGTTTTTTGGGATCATGGGATCTTGGCTTTAACGATTCAGGCACAATGACTGTTACGAAGTTTCTATCTATGCATAATATATACTTAATTCCTGTTCACAATCAGAATGTCATTCGTGGGAAATCCCTAGTGTTGACTGTTCTACATATTGGAATTCGCAATTGAGTATGTACTTGGAGAAATATAGAATACCCGTAGACCACTAAATTACAGCCGACAGTATGAAGATAATTAATTATTACGTTCTTTTTCGGAAAGAAATCGGTATAGGATGCTTGGTTACAAATGAATTGGAAACTGAAATTGACGATCTAAATCAACATCCGTATACCGGACTAACGACACTAACATCTATATGAGAATAATTGATGCATAGTGATATCAGTCGGTAAATGATTGAAGCGGTCAGGTAACACCGGTACATTGATACATCAGTACATCCATGTATACCTTACCGTATAAATCACTTATCCAATTTCGACGTCATTTAAAATAATAATTAATAGTATTCTGCCGATATTGTCGTCAATGTAAATAGCAGATACGAGTGTATTCAATATTGGTAGCCTACAACTCATGAATACCGCATGGATGTTGCGTCTCACTATGGGAATTAATGATAATTTGTATATAATACCGATACATACTGATACAATATAATTAATACTGATTAAAGTCGAACTGTACAGTGTACTCGAGCCCAGGTGGACATAACAAATGCCGATACAATAATGATATTATTACGGTGAATCCTTAAACGTTAATTTCACATTAATTGTGAATCGATACATGTATTTTATACATAACCCAGAAATAGAATCATTATCCTCGTTATCCCTAAACAGATTAGGAGTTTTATTACAGTTACATAACGTATATCGCTCTCGGGATTAATCTTCCTATCCAGACGTCGTTAGAGAATAACGTCGTTTATTCGTATCCAGGCGACTAGAGATTTATGTCGCATACGACGGCACAGATTTACGTACTGTCCGAGGAGACGTCTTCATCAATCATAAACCACAAAATCTTATTATTTAACAGGTTTGTCATTACAAACGACCTGTCTATACACTATAACATCTCGCACTTTGTTACTCTTTGGTGTTATGCATACTCGTCGTATACCGCTATATTTTCCTCGTGCATGATGAAGGTACTTTCTTTCTTGCTCGAATGTATTATCTGATATCAGTATTCCTGGTTTTAAGGGGACACCCGTTGACTGTTTAATACAGTATAGTTTAATACAGTATAGTATACATATATATACTGTAGCTATACACCTGGATTCCCCGTAGAAATTCCGTAATATTTCCTATTTGAGGGTCTGCCTCAACATTCCTCATCGTATACTTGACATCGTCATCTTTATCGTAAGAATGTACCGGTACATTATATATATAGTTATGTACACATTACTCAATTTCTTATGTATTACAATCTTCCTCCGGACGACATATCTATATCCACCTCATTTTGTGTCGAGTGTTCTTACACATATTTCTTCTGACAAATATTTGCTATTCGCCTTGATATGCGTGGATTCGAACCCAGCACCTCTTGATTGATATTGCCATTATCCCAGTTCAGTATACAGTACAAAAACAAAAAATAATTATGTGTTACGATTTTAACAGATGGTTATGGAGGGCACGTGAAGTTTGACGAGAAAGGAGACGCCATCGGACGATATCGAATCCTCAACTACCGCCAAAATCGAACAACTCGAAAATTCGAATATCGCGAAATCGGGACGTGGACCAACGATCTTATTTTCGACGACATCGAAATCGTGTGGGCGGGTGCAACGTTTGATATTCCGACGTCGCGATGCAGTGAACCGTGTAACTGGGATGAAATTAAACGCATGGAATCGGGCGAAACGTGTTGTTGGTATTGTACGAAATGTTTGGATCACGAGTTTCTGAAAGACGAATTCAAATGTGAAGCTTGTCCTAACGGCGCGTGGCCGAACAAACAACGGGATGGTTGTGACGAATTGGAGGTGCAGTATATGGTTTGGTTAAGCGCGTATTCGTTGGTGCCGGTATGTTTAGCGTTGTTAGGTGTCGTTGCTACATCCGCGGTGATGGTGACGTTTATGAGATTTAACAATACGCCTGTTGTCATGGCATCGGGGCGCGAGTTGAGTTACGTGTTGTTAACCGGTTGTCTCGTGTGTTACGCGATGACGTTCGCTCTTCTCGCGAAACCCTCAGCAGTGATTTGCGGCATACAGCGATTCGGTGTAGGATTCGGGTTCTCGATTATATACTCAGCGATCCTGACAAAAACTAATCGGATATCGCGTATATTTGACAGCGCTCGACGATCGGCGCGACGTCCCCCGTTTATAAGCCCCCGCTCTCAACTCGTAATCACGGGCATCCTTATCGCCATTCAAGTAGTGTTCACGGTGATATGGTTGGTGCTAGAGAGGCCTGGAACTCGCGAAGATGTATCAGATGATTACAGTACAGTCGTTCTCAAGTGTACAGTCGATGATCTCTCCTTTCTTGTGTCTCTCATATATAACATGCTATTGATAATTGTATGCACGGTCTACGCCGTAAAAACTCGTAAAATTCCCGAAAACTTCAACGAATCCAAATTTATCGGCTTTTCGATGTACACGACGTGTATAATTTGGCTGGCCTTCGTGCCTATATACTTCGGTAGTCTCAACTCATTCCAGGTAGGTGTTTTCTTTATTTACCATTACCTATTTACTGGTAGTAACCTTATATGTGTACACAAATATATGGCAACACACTTTATTTGTGTATATTTTAATACAGACTAATACGGCTACCCCCATTCCTTTATATGTGTAGCGTAATAACCCTCACTTATCATTATACGTTGTATAGATATATCCACCCCTTCTATCACTTAGCATCCTTTGCGCAGAATAATTTACGGTGAGCTTTATATAGTTTAAGCTCACCGTATATAGTTTTACTAATACACGATATTTATTATTATTTTATAGTGAGCAATATCGCATTGCTCTTATATCTAGTTCCATAATTGGGATGACCCAGATGGAAGCACGTTCTGTCATAAGATGATTTAGGTCGCCAGTCGCCATGCCACGGAACCGCACCAATAATAACCGTCATTATTCATATGATATAGTATGATCGCCTTGTTCGTATGCGTTTGCGGTTGTTTATCCTTTATATTATTGACCTCTTCGTGTATTGTAGGCCTATTGCATAACCATAATGGCGTGTAAAACCTTCCATTCCAACACTGTAAATATACTGTAAATTTTACAGTATCGTAGTGGCAGCACAGCTCAGACGCCAGTCGTTCGTTTGTCAGACGCCAGTACGATACTGTAAAAGGAACAGTTTTTATCAGTGACCTTACAATTTCCTACAACGCATAATACGGCAACGAATTATCGCATGAGGAAGTTATGAATTCCAATAAGACATCGACGGGATTCGATGGTATTACAAGTATGCACCAAGGCGCAAAAGGATCTCGAACCAACGCGGCGAAGGCAGTCCTCTTAACGTCGACGATTTGTAAATTTCAAGACATTCTCCCACAGTGACGCTCACAGTTAACAGATTACGAATATCTCCGTAGGCTACATGTGTGGTACAATTTACGGATATGCTATGACCGATAGTACGAGCATACTCGGAATTACCATCCCTATACTACAAACGGCTATCATGACACACGGAACAATCACAGCGCATGCGCATGTGTGTCACGTCCCTGAGTCAACAGATTTGATGGATTAGCAAACAAGTACTTTCGTCAGTTTGGCCCCTATGAATATTGTTAGTGGCATCCGTAGAGGGGCTTCAATGTATGGTCAACACTAGTATGGCAATTGAGTGAGGTTTGAATGGTCATCGGCGCCATAACACGCGTGCCCTTGAATGGTCATCGACAGAATAGCACTATGCATATTGGCCAGTGTGGTTAGCTGTGAGTAAAGGGACTATATACGCTACGCACTCAGCCTTTATTTGTCCAACGTATTACCACCAAAGCCTCGTGAATATCAGCATCTGAGTGGGAACATACAGTATTCGCGGTCAGTTGCGCATATATGCGACCAGCGGTGGCCAAGTGCGGTCAGTTACGACCAGTTGCGACCAGTTATCAGTGGCTATTCAATTTTGAGGTAAATTGCTACCAAAATGTGATCATGTGCGTCTGAATATCGTTAGTAGCGTCTGCCGTCCATTTAATGGTTATTCATCGCTATGGCATCGGTCAGTTGTCGCTAAAATGTGACCATGTATAGGTCAATGTGATTATGTTGACCAATATACGACTATTTATGGCGATGCCCGGATTTGGATCCGTCGTATATCGTTAGATCGGCTGTATAGCACCAACATTCGGATAAAATCTGACCGCGTCAACATCTCAAATGGGTGCATCGTTTGAATACTCTATAGTCAGATGACTCAGATGATGTCCGGATGAGTACATTCCAATAGCACATGTCTACTACGAACGGATGTGACAATGCGTTGAGATTCCGCAGTTCGGAGAAATTGCAACTAATTTTAGGTGTGAACTAAGGCTGCTATAATAGTAAAACGAGGATGATCGACAACTAAGTGCAAATTGGTTATGTTATAGTTGTGTCCGGGGTTCATACGCCAAAGAGATTTGTTGACATTTGCCTATATACGTTGTTAACAGTGTAAATGGTTGGTGTAAGTTGATGGATCTGTCATTAGAGCTAGATAATGTAGGAACAAGACTGTATAATACAAGACACATTCTGGACAACTACGCCACGCCATAATTTATATAGATGCGATGAACAGGATATTATATCGCTACGCACAAGTAAATTAGAAGTACTGTAAATTAGAGGACAAACGTGCCCAAAGGGGCGTCTAGCCCGGTCTAGCCTATATAGTCATTATTAGAAATGTCAAATCAAAGTACAAGCATAATGATGATATATGAGTAGTGAAGTTCATGTGAGATCGCGTAGGATAGTACTCGCGGAGGGTCTCCGGAGTACTCGCGGAGGGTCTCCGTCGAGCGTACACTGTAAACATGTCGGACGGAACTTTGTATACTAAACAATGATACGGTCTTCTCTTCTTGATTCGGTACATTCAAGGTGGTTGAACGGCCGTGACACCATGTCGGAGTGTTTTCCAATGTTCCCTTTTCTGTGCAGCTATTGTTGCCTATAGCGCAGAAAGTCCGGTTAGACTTTTTATTCCATCCGTCCACCGTGTTTTCTGTCGTCCGCGTGATCGTTTCCCAAATACCATGCCATCTAACATATCCTTTTCTATTCACAACTTCTCGAATTATGTCCGAAGTATTGTAATTTGTTTTTATCTACAGTATTTCTTTTAGGATACTTTTTTCAGGTGCTATTTGTTTTAGAATCGATTCATTTGTTTTCTTTTCTGTCCAATTTATACGCAACAATCTCCTGTACACCCACAATTCAAAACTTTCAATTCTCCTTCTGTCATTTTGTTTAAGAACCCAGCATTCTGATCCATACGTTGTTATCGGAAACACCAGTCCATAAAATTCTTATTTTGTTTGTTTTACGTATGTTTTTATCTTTCGAAATTCGTGTCAATCCATTTACTGTTCTTTTTGCTATCCCAATTCTACCTTTTATTGATACGGTACCGCACTGTAAAATTTCGGTAGTCTACTGGCAGCGATGATGTCAATACCATAGATTGTATTGTCCTACTTCTTATATTGCACACTACCGTTTGTTTTCTGGTTGCGTATACCAAAAAGAAAAGCATACCAGAGAAAACGCGTTGTTGTGTAGACAGTAGGTAGACATTTCTCGAACGGTACACTATTGAACAATAAACCATGATACGGCACAATTCCGGTGGTCTACTTACAACGGTATTACCAGTATAATGCGGTAAATTACAGTAATGGCACTGTAATAAATATGTCGTTTTATGACAACATCCGCATCTATGGCATGCAGCTCACAAATGAGGTTCAAGCATTCTTCGTATTGTTATTCGTAGAGCACTACATTGGGTGGACACTTTACTGTATTGTCTTACATGTACTTTGAGAGGCGAAATATTGTACTCGCATGAACAACCAATGTGTTAGTTTATAAATACACGTGGTGTGTTCGGTTTACTCGGTTGTTGCCAAACATTACCATAAACATACACTCCGGAATTACGTTGTTAATTTCACGG
>WNLI01222058.1:0-12451 GCA_025802215.1 Wirenia argentea | reverse complement strand
ACTTTTGGACTGTTATGTTTGAAATGCTGGCAATTATACTTCAGTGAAGTCCCTGTCAGGATACAAACCTAGACCTACACATATTCAATGTCTGTAACTACATTCAAGCCATGCAACATGATTCCGTAATAAATTATGCTTACATTATGCGGTCCGTACTCCGTAACCTATTATCGATTATAGGTTACAGCATCTTATTTTTGTGGAACCTGTAACAGGTTACAGGTCATTTTTCTTAGGTCGAGCCCTGGACATACCAATAGAATTTTAACACATGGACTCCGGGGTGAATTCATGTATTCTGACGCATGAAAGTTCATAAACGGAAATAGTTGCATTATTAGTGTATTCAACTCTTTCCATTTATGCCTACTTTTGACGTTTTGCAGTATTTGTGGTGCTGAAAACCATTCGGGAGCACACAAATTTCTGATTAAGATGTTTTACAGATGGTAGAATTCTGGCATTATAAATAATAATTATACATTCAATGATAAGATGAAATAATTTAAATAAAAATACAGTATTATTAGTGATTGCGTTCAGGGTTACTTATATATTGGAGTGTTCTAATAGCCGTTTTTTGAAGATGTTTGAATTTTGTGCAGAAATTATGGATTCAGGAAGGCGGTTCCAGTCACACAGAGTACGTGGAAAGAAACTGTTGAGATATGCGTCTGTTCTGCAGTCCAGTTGTTGGTATTTGTGCGAGTTTCCTCGAGTTACTCGGCTGGGGAGGACTGAGGACAATATCGGGAGGTATGTTCATTGTTCGTCATAGTTTCATGGTGGATAGCTTTGTACAGAGCGGTGAGGCGGTCATTTTCTCTCCTTGTTTGCAATGTGCACATTTCCAGATCTTTTTGCATCTTAGCTACATGATGAATCTCATAGAGCGTCTCTGTACTTTTTCAATTTCTTTTGTTTTTTCCTGCGTGTAGGGATCCCATACTGATAAAAGTCTGCAAAAGATCACGTTCATAAAGTTCAAGTACATCTGACCCAGAAGTTATCAAGCATCATTGGTTTTTACCCTACTACGTTTACCTCACTCATTCTGAGTTGAGTACGGTACCTCTCAGTAACCTCGGTCTGTCTAGAGTACTAGTGAGTAGTGACTACTCATTTTTGGTGCGCTCGGGAGAAGTCGTGCAAACAGTTGAGTTTATACGAGTCATGTATTCGCCATTCGGTAATTGTAAATACCAACTGCCGAGTTTTCGGACTTGAGCGGTCATCCTGGGTGTTCGCCAGTGGCAGCCCCGGCATCCAAAGAACCGTATTATTATTAAATTTCTCAATTATCATCCAGTTGTTGGCTCTGAGCCTCTGACCTCAGCTGCTTTTTAGTGTATTCAACTTTTTGTTTATACATGTATAGTTTTAACACTTTTGATTTCGTTTGCATGTAACAGGATGGGTTGAGTTTCTACATTAAGGACCAAGCACAGTTTGCCCAAGAGGTCCTCCCAGTGTATTTCAAGCACCGAAATGTCACCAGCTTCATCCGCCAGCTCAACATGTGTATGTTATTATGCATATTAAGAAAATTGTGTTAACTTTTATTTAAAGAGGATCGAACCTCAAACATTTAAATTTGTGTATCAACTCCTTTCATGATACTATTAGACAAGACTCGTAAAAAGTTTAACTTCCTAGCAAATTTTTGGGATTCAGCTACCTTTAAACAAAATATTGGAGTAGCCGCGTTAGTCTATGATTCTAACAAGAATTAAAACGATAACACCGTTTAAGCCCAAATGGTTTGTATATTAAAGGCAGTTTGTTTGAAACACCGCTTGTAGTAAGGCGGCTTTCTTCAATAAAAGACTAGATACTGTTTGCCCAGTTCAATGTTATGGTGATTGCCGACGTATTTTACCTATCATATTTAACCATAGGAAAAAAATTGACTGCCATGCTAGGCTATAATGTATAAAAACATAAAAACACAGATTAATTGTTTATTAATATTTTTTTTGTAACTTGCCCTCGACAGATGGATTCAGAAAAATGCCACAGTATGAACTTGGCCTCGTCAAACAGGACAATGAGTCGCTGCATTTCCAACATGAAAACTTCCTGCGTGGCAATGAAAATCTGCTCACAGAAATCAAGAGAAAGGTAATTAATTAATTCTACAAATAAATGTCATTTGAGATGGGAGTGGGGTTAGATTTTCACGTCTTGCCTGATCAATCTACTTGCATCATCATCGTCATCACCCAGCATGGGCAAGCATTTTTCGACCATTTACATGCTTGCATTGTGTTACCAGGTTTTACATTACTTTTTAGTCTAAAGCAAGATCGCTACTCAGACCTTTCATCTGTTTTCTATGTCAGAAAATGTCCAATTCTACTTTTCTCTGTGTTTTGCATGACATAAGTGAATTTTTACAGAGTTAGATGAAAAAAATGTAAAAATTGGTGTGGAATGATAGTTTTGTTTACTTTTAGGTTTATATTTATTCAAGTAAGTGGCATTTTATCGCCAGAAATGTATAATTTTACTAAAGTCAAAGCAATTTGAAAGTCCATTTTCTAAATGCCATTTTCGGTACAATCTTCACATATTGCTTTACTCCTCCAGGGTACCAAAGTGACAAAATCGGCGGCGCTCGTACCCCGTACAGCCATAGAACCTGAAGTAATGTCACAAGTTCTATCAGATGTCACAAGACTACAGAGTAAACAGGACGATATGGACGGTAAACTCTCTTCCATGAAACGGTTAGTCCATAGTGGCTACTTTTGAGTACAAATTCGCCACTACTTATCACTTATAATCATAACATAAAAAGTAGGGTCGCAGTAGGTTAATAGACTGTTTTTATATGACATCGCGCAATCCAACAATGCATTGCCAGCATAAATGTTCAAACTTACATGTCCCACAATGCATTGCGATTTGCGAACAGTCAATCGGACATCTATTAATTTTTCCCGCCAAATATTCACTTACGGATATCCTCGAAATTCCCGTATGTCTTCGGGATTCCGTAATTTCCGGGTCTGCTTCGAACGTGTCAGCCGCCAATGAGAAATCGGTCTATGATCTAAATCACTATGCGACAGGGGTAGTAGGTAGCTACTGCGGCCAGCATGGCCTAAATACGATCTTACACCCCCACCATCTAATGGCTATATGCACGATCAGTACCAGCTTCTACACCTTAGTCAACAGCACCAGTCACATGAGAGGATACCGCGGAGAACACATTAAATATACGACGGACAAAGGATATTTCGGTCAGGACGGGCTGGTCTCGCGACGGGTTTTGAAAGCATCATGTTGATATTATGGTCAATTAGTCATCCCAAGAAACGAAGTAAAGTGATGGCTACATTACCTGCATATAATAATATCACGGACTATTTGTATGGTCATCATATCACAATGAAATGCATTTGATAGCCTAATAAAGGTTACCTTAGATCAGTAGACAATAATTACGAGTTCAAACTACACGTTTAAGTTTCATTCCCATGGCCAATGGCCATTTCAAGTTTTGTTGAGAATGACAACAATTGTGCAAAAATAACTTGGAGTATGTGTAATAACTAGTGTATTTTTGTTACAGAGAAAACGAAGTTCTGTGGAGGGAACTAACAGTAATGAGGCACAAACATTCTAAACAGCAGCAGATCGTTAACAAGGTCAGTTTTAGTTTTTACAGTACAGTAATATCCAGTGGTAAAGTGGTTGCCTTGTGATCATGGGGTCCTGGGATCAAACCTGGGTCACGGACAAACTTGGTATGACATTTTCCCTGTTATACTGGAACTCTGGAATTGTCTTAGGCACGAAAGTTTTAGCATAGCTCAGGACTGTAGTTTTAATTGAAATTCTGTTCTAGCCCTTCAAGTATACACATTACTGTATATGCACTGCTTTACTAGTAGTATATCAAGTAGTAATTTACTACTTGACATATATACATACATTTTGTGGTCATTAAGTTGTTATATTGTAGGCTAATGTTTATAATATAATCTCACTTAAAGTAAAACCACATTAAATATAAAACAAATAAACAACCAGTGTGAACAGTATGTACAATTGGTACCCATTTGACAGGATTGGTAAGCATGGGCTATGAAACACCGGGGAAAAACAGTCTAATAACGTACACACTTCACAACCGCTGCCATCGTGGTTCGAAGCCGTGACCTTTGGATTACCAACTGACCTATTTTAATCCAATACAAGTTCAAGATCGTGCTTAGGAATGGTTGATGACGATGAAGAGAGGACGTAATAAATCTAAAATCAATGCGAGATAAACCAAATTAATGTCATTTCATCACCCAGCAGGATCTTTATTCAACCAAATTTTACTTTTCATAAATTAATTCATCATAATTATTCATATAGATCTTCATGGTTGCATGAATTGCAAGTACATGAATCAATTATTCAAAAATCAAAATGGCATCTAGAAATTTGTTTTTCACAGCTCATCCAATTCCTGGTGTCGATGGTTGCGCGGAGTGGGCCGGGCAAAAACATCCCTGTCATGTCGTCCTAGTGCTTTTCGTCGCGAGGCATAACACACCTCACTTGTTCTAACCAGCGACCATTGTTTAGTCGAAGGCTATATCAGGGGTCTTCATTTTTTGTTATGTTGTATGTTCAACTAAATAATATATAACGCTGTATGCTAATTTTTATTTGTTTGATCCAGGTGTACTTATGTCCTCCAGCTGGTAGTTTCACGTGTTATTTTGCTTCATCAAGCGCTTGTTTCGCCGGTGTATCAGGTTCTAGTCGTATGCGGTGGCCGATCCAGTTTAGACGTCATATGGATAGCTTAATTTTTGCTCCATGGTGTCTGTTTAGTTTGCGTGGAGAGCTCTTCGTTTGAGATCGTCTTTTTGATGTTTATTGATCTTCATAGTAGTCTACGATGAAAGCTGTTTTTGTTATGTCCAGAATTCCGAGTTTTAGAGGAAGGTAATGCCGACAAAAGTGTTGAATATTCAAATTTTCTTTTCCATGGTGATTGACGGGTCATCCATGACACCAGACGCCTGTGGCAAGAATATACTGCTAGCTCATACTGATACAGACTTGTTTCACAAATATGTATCCAATGCTTATAATAGAATTAATTTTGTATATAGGGACACATCGAAGTACACAAGTTGTCATTCCCGTGAATACATGGTCTTTGACTACACAGAACGAAATGTAGTTTCACTACCAGAGCGGCAAATTTGCATTATTTGGTATCTGTATTGAGGGAGGTGAAATAACTGATAAAAATATAATAATTTGATAAAATATTCGCAATACGGCAGGCAAATCAATCACAAAATTCTCCACTTGAGTAAAAAAAGGAGGGAAAGTCACTGGAACTTTCAATGATGTCATAAATTAATATTCATTCATAAAAGGACTCGCATTCTTTACAGATGTCGGGTAAAAATACTTTCGTTTAGTGTATTAAAAATCGACGGCATGTACCTGTAAATGAATCCTATTATGCGATTATATACATATTTGTGAAACAGTCTGTACATTCTCCCCCAGCTCATCCAATTCCTGGTGTCGATGGTTGGGCGAAGTGGGCGTGGCAGGAAGAGGAACATCCCCCTCATGATTGAAGGGCCGTCTGTGACACCAGACATACCTGTGACAAAATCTCAACGTTCGACGACCGATGATATTATTTCACAGTACCTCATTGAAAGCGTGAGTCATTGCTATAATTGCAGATGATAATGTTTTTGTTCATCACTAGATTCGCTACATACTACAAAACCATCAATTATGCCATTTAGTCTTTCCCAAATTAATTCTGATGTCTTAGGTCGGGTTGGTGGTGGCAAGCTGGTTACATCGACCAAGCAGGGATCCCCCAACACTTACCAACCACCTCCCCAACCACAGAGTTCATCTGTATAGACTAGGCACGCTAGTGTCGGTACCTAAGACAACCTGTACCAGCCACAATCTACATAGCACAGGCATCCCCATGACTACTGTGTCCATGAAATGAAATGAAATTTATTGTTACAATAATAATACTGTATACAACAAAATAATACAACATATGTACAGTATGTACATTAATAAATAAATAAAGATAAAATTCAAAACACTGGTAAATACAAAATAAATTAAAATAGCGTCTGTATTTTAACAGTACTGATTCATAAATTTAGGTTCATAGACGCAACCTGGAATTCAAAGGGCGATAATTTGAATCATCTGTCATTTTCACACTTGAAATTTTATTTTTTTTGCAAAAAAATAGGCAATCTTTAAAATTTTATAAAATTAATGTCGTTTTCTGGCAAAGACCAAAGTTTAAAAGAGTTTCTTATAGTTGCCTCGCGTATTTATTCATTCATGAATTAGTGCCTTCAAGTGAAACTGTTAAGTTTAGTCGAATCGAAACTGTAGTCTACAATTTAGCATAGGATGGAAACTCTTTCACTCAGTCTTGACATCAGAAATGCTCAGATCAGAGTTCTCTGCCTCTATTTGGTGGGGAAATGGGACTACCTGGAGAAAACCACCAAGAAAACCATCCATCTTTTATGACGCTAACACAGAGGGAGAAGCCAGTAGAATTCCTACTAAGGCGACACAGTCCATTTAGGTTAGAACCTGGGACTCCACATCCTCAAGGCGAGCACTCTACCTGTCTACCACTGAGCTACTGCCCGTGCGGACAGGGTGAATACTGGATAATCATAGGATCTTACATCAACAGAACATATCTCTTGACCTAAAATTGTCCTTGTTGGTGTGCTGCCAACCAATAGAAACAGCCATCTGTGTAATATTACAGACTAATAACATTCTTATACATTCTGATGCATACATGCATGACTTGTTACAGCCACCCCCAGCTATTGGCCCTGTGATACACGACGTTACAGACAACTTTCCCAATCAGCCAAATCTGCAGAATGTGACAGATTCCTACGTGAATCAGCAACCTCTGCCAGACTTACCTCCTGATATCTTTGATGTGAGTTTATTTATACATACGGTAATTTCTCAGTTATTTCATCGGGTCTAAATTCCCAAAATCGCCAGAGAATTATGTGAAATTACCAATAATTAATCAATAAGATTGTCCATGGCTAACTATATTGATTAAATAATGCAAGTATATATGTTAACAATCAATTATTAGTACAATTTGAGCACATTTTCACAATTAAAAAAAAATATTTACGATGTAATGTTGAAACCATATAGGGCGTTGACATAAGTGAAATTCATTTGTGAGCTGGGATGTGTATTACTTTTTAATCTTCCATATATTGACTGTCAAACTTGTAGGTTACTATGCATCGAATCCATCGATGCCAATGAAATTTTGAAGTAACTGTCTTAGTATACGATTCAACCAATAATTAAAACGATAACATCATTTTGTACTAAGAAAAAATAAGAAAAACATTTTTTTTGAATTTGTTCATGAGGCTAATTTTTTTGTCATTAAACTAAGCAAGTGCCTTGTAAAGGGCCAATCAATGGCCTAAGCAACGAATGCAAATTCGACCTATTAATACCTACATACATACATACATACAAGAAAGTGACTCAAATAACCACAAGGTCGATGACTCGAAGGATTATAAAAGTCCCAAGTGGAAAGGATAAATCTGCAGTGAATGGAAAATTAGCTATAGCCTACCTTAGTGAACGACGTGTATTGTGTAAAGTGTTACATTTACTGCCAAATGTCGGTCAGTTACAACCAGCATTTAGTTAGATTCACTCATCAATTTTATTATGTAGTATTATAGTCAGTGTGAGGTTTCTGTGCAAGACTAAGGTTTTAAAATTCTCGTGTAACTAGTTCGTGTGTAACGGGCTATAACTCATATACATTAAAGGTACGGTGCTACAGATTAAACACGGTTTTAAAATACTCATTTGCCAGTACAAACACATGTCCATCACATATCTCCACTCTAGCAGCGGTAAAAATTCATTTTGAGGTCATCCAAACCGGTTGGTACTAGTAGGTACTGGTAGTGATTTAGTGTGACCACAAAAATGTCGTCTGCCACAGGAGTTATTTCCTACAAATATTTGACAATTTTATATGCTTCAGAATGTAATTTTACATTAGAATGTCATTGAAAACGCATACTATTGTACACAGTTATAAATTATTATGCGTTATAAAATACTTTTGTTTTTGTTTACATAAACCTTGATATCCGAATAACCAAAACAAAAACACAAAATCCAACAAATTTACTTGACCTAAAATGGATTTTTAGCACTGCTAGCGTGGAAATAGGTGATGGACATGTGTTTTTAGTGGTAAAGTGGTATTTTAAAGCCATGTTTAATGTGGAGCACTGTACCTTTAATTCATGCGTTTTTGCAGTCTAATCCTGATGTGATGCCTCTACCAGAACCCACACATGCCACCACAACCACCACAGTACCTACGGATCAATCACTTGTCCTACAAAGGTAAATCCATGCCATTTTATAGCTACTTTTAATCTTTCATGCAACCAAATGTAATGGCGTCGCTACCATTGGGGCAGCGGGGCACGTGCACTCCCCAACTCTACACTCCAAACATACGTTAGAATGCCTCAAATGCCACCAGAGCCCACCAAAATTACTAGATCACTGGGGGTGGACCTCCAGAGCCCCCGTCGGAACCGGAGCAGGACCTGCCTTCGGCGTGATAATCTCGCCTCGTGCCCCCCCACCCCCCCTGACTGGAAATCCTGGCGACGCCACTGACCAAATGTGCGTCGAAACATTTAACTAGGTAACTATAAGTTTTGTTGACCAAATGTGCGTCGAAACATTTAACTAGGTAACTATAAGTTTTGTTGCTTAATTTAGTTACTTAGCACAAAGTTGTGCAAAGTGAACTACAGTAGATTCTAACCTGTCTCGAAATTGTTTTCTCTGACATATGTAGTGTATACTGGATGAGGTCATGTAGGAAATGGTGCTCCAATACAAAGTTCAGGTAAAGTGAGAACTGGGAAGTAAAAACCCCGCGATGCTCAAGAGAGTAAGGCTGTAGGTATGAGAAAAGTAGAGAGGGAGGATGGGGGTAGAAGATGGAAAGAAGATGTAGAAGGTAGGTAGAAGATGGAAATAAGAGGTAGAAGTTAGATGGTAGAAATGGAAAGAAGAGGTAGAAGTTGGGTAGAAGATGGAAAGAAGAGGTTGAAGTTAGGTAGAAGATGGAAATAAGAGGTAGAAGTTAGATGGTAGAAGATGGAAAGAAGAGGTAGAAGTTAGATGGTAGAAGATGGAAAGAAGAGGTAGAAGATGGAACGGAGAGGTAGAAGTGGGAAGGTAGAAGGTAGAAAGAAGAGGTAGAAGTTAGATGGAAAGAAGAGGTAGAAGTTAGATGGAAAGAAGAGGTAGAAGTTAGATGGAAAGAAGAGGTAGAAGTTAGATGGTAGAAGATGGAAAGAAGATGTAGAAGTTAGATGGTAGAAGATGGAAAGAAGAGGTAGAAGTTAGATGGTAGAAGATGGAAAGAAGATGTAGAAGTTAGATGGTAGAAGATGGAAGGAAGAGGTAGAAGTTAAATGGTAGAAGATGGAAAGAACAAGTAGAAGTTAGATGGTTGTTCTAAGATAGAAGTATAAGTTACGTAGATGGTAGAAGGTAGAAAGAAGAGTTAGAAGATGAAAAGGAGAGGTAGAAGTTAAATGGTAGAAGATAGAAAGAAGAGGTAGAAGTTAGATGGTAGAAGATAGAAAGAAGAGGTAAAAGTTGGAAGGTAGAAAGAAGAGATAGAAGTTAAACGGTAGAAGATGGAAAGAAGTAGAAGTTAGGTGGTAGAAGATAGAAAGAAGAGGTAGAAGTTAGATGGTAGAAGTTGGAATGTAGAAGGTAGAAAGAAGAGGTAGAAGTTAAAAGGTAGAAGATGGAAAGAAGAGATAGCGGGAGGCCAGGAGTAATAACCATCCTGACTCAATATTTTTCCAGGTCTACATCAATCCCAGCAGTAGAGCTCACTGACTACATAGATGCCATGGACGTGAATCTGACGGGCCTACGGGATATCCTCGGTGACCAGTATAAGCTCGATCCTTACTTCTTACAAAATGTGAGTATAATCAGAAATAGACTGTATTTACATCGATGTCTATGCCAAACCACAGAGTTTTTTTCAGCATACAATATTTGGCTTTGGATTAATCCCTAGGTTATGTTAAAAGCACGGACCACTAATCCCATGAAAAAGTGTTATTTTATGCATTTAAAAAGTGTGACGAGGTGATTTTACGGCTAAATTTGTTAAATATTTGTTGAGAAAAAACAAAAATAGCTATGTGGTTTTTACAGTGTACGTAACTAAAGTGTAGTCACGTGAGATCCATTTGAAACACCTTTAACCGATTTTGTGAAATGGTTATTAGCCTGGTACGTGGTCGTGCTTCGATAGTTGTCAACTATATATCCGCTTTAATTTTGAACAAAACTATGTTTGGATTTAGAATGTTTTAATATTAATGGGTTATGTCGTACAAAGATTTTGAAAGTTGGTTTACGAATAATGACGCACAATCAAAATGTGCATATATTTATACAAGAGTGATTTTGGTAGCCATATATTCTATTCTATTGTGCACTATCATTGTTAAAAAAAATTTGTATATTTATATACCGCACTTTCAGAATCTGTCCATGTTTGCAAGCCCTGTTGAATTGTCGCAGCCTAGGCGCGAACCCGCAGCCAAAGTGCGCGTCGATTGACAGGAACCGGCATGCTAACCACTACACCATGAGCACACAGTGACACTACACTATTTTATTGTATGCCACGTTGTACTTGTTATGTGCATGCCTACTATTGCATAATCAATATTGTTACGCTTGTTGGAATTTTGACATTTTTTGGGATTCCGATGACGGGATATGGGGGATGTTGTGTGAATTTCGTAATATCAAATCAGACTGTCCAAAAAGCTGACTACTACATGTATGTAGACATAAAAGAAACTGCCAATAATATTTAATTTATGCATTTGCAGATATTTGCTGCTGAAGGTGCCAAGACTGCAGGATTAGAGTCTGTGAGTACAGTGCTATATGATTGAGCTTATTTTGAACACAGTAATTGTAAACAAAAATTCAAGTGTAAAGTTTGACACTTAAAGCTGAAGTCCACTTCATATACTGGAGATATTTGGTTATTGTAAGGATACCATTTTATAGGTGCTTTTGTTATATTTGCATTTGTTTGGCTTTATAAGGGTATCCTTACAATAACCAAGGTTCAAATCTCGCAGGGACCAGATTTTTTGGTAACAAATATCCACTTATTCTACCTAATTTGCATACAATGTTATTCGATACATGTTTACAGCTTGGCATTCACAGACCAACTGATTTTTATAAAATCGAAGTCCTGCTTTTATACCCCTATAGACAAGCAGGGTGTCCAACTTAGCACATGGTTCCAAGTTGTTACAAGTATGGCCGCCATATCTGGGCTTTATAAAAGTGGACTTCAGCTTTAATGTTTTCTCCGCATTGGGATGAATGATTGGGATGTTTGTACAAGATTGGTGGAGGCATCTTGTCCATAGACCATAGTACAGTGTCACATTTGTCAACTATCTGTCAAGTATTACAGTAATTTACAATATGTGACTGCTATAGAGAACATGCAAGTTCATGCTGCAGTCCTGCTGTTGAATGTAGGCTTCAATGTGCACTAAAGAGATACACCTTATGCCACAGCCACTTATACAACTGGGTCAATGGAGGCGTTCATGTGAGATGCCTTGCCTAAGGACACTAATTGGTATCAACGAATTCACGCCAGACGAGGTACACGGAAAATGCTGCAAATATTTGCCGCGGCCCAGGCTTGAACCCGGGACCCCGAGAGTGTAGGCGAGCACTCTACCACTGAGCTACTGTCCACTTTACGTGATTTTGTGTTAGCGCATGTTCGGCAATTGCAGATTTTGTGAGTTTTCATTTGACGCTTGAACTAGATTGTTTCATGCCAAATATACTGAACTGTGTGTACATTGCAGCTTTTGAATGACATCCCACCGTGGATCGGGGAGGCTGGAGACAATATTGAAGGTATGGTATACTTATCCAAAGCAAACTTTATTAGTTTGCTTGCTTTTCAACGGGAACCTTGCCCAAGTGTAGGTAGTGCTATGGTAAGTCTTCTGTTGGTGATGAGGTTTTATTATGACTTTCATTTTACCCCCACCAAAAGAATAGCTCAGTCGGCTAAAGTGTTGGACTATCATTCATTTGGTAACCAGGCTCGTGGGTTCGAATCTCGCATTGTGCGATCTGAAAATTGTTCTGTGTGATTTCTCGGTGTTCTGTGGGTTAGAGCACATTTCCCTAGCCTCAGTTTACCAAGCCTGTAAAGTTGGCACTGATCGTACATAAACACGGGTTGTGTATAGGTCGGGAAGTAAAGCCGTGCATACAATTATTATATAATTATACATTG
>WNLI01221947.1:0-12454 GCA_025802215.1 Wirenia argentea | reverse complement strand
AAATGGATATTTTTTTAGCCAATCTTGAAATTTTTTCTCATTTGGCGAAAAAGGCGAGCAGTAGCTCCAACACTGTTGGGGGGTTGTGTTGATACGGGCATGCAATTGCATGTACACTCCCTCAGTGTCCCTGAACTAGTACTTCCCCATAGTACATTTACACCTTGATAATTGAGACGCAGACTGATGCTTAAAAAGATGGTATACAGTAGTAATCTACAAATTTGTTAGGGTCAAGATGCCATGAGGAGATCTTCCATAAGGAAGTATTGAATGTAGATTTTACGTGTCGGATACTCAGATTCCTAACGCACAAATGCCAAAGCACATAGGAAAATAAAATAAAAGTGCATTCAAGCAACGCGAGTGACTGGGCTATTTTTGACACGTCATTGCAAAAAATAACACAAAACTTGCATTGTTCGTTGATTAACTAACATGATATACCAAAATACACCGTGTTACTAAAAGCATACCCACAGGGGTCTATCGGGGGAATTCCACCTAATATAAAATCAATGAGCATTAGTATAGCACAAGGTATAAGTATCTGGTATGATATGACATTGTGGGGTTTAATATAGAAGGTAACGGGAGACTGCATGGCTTGTTGACTGGCCAGTTTCCTAAGAAACCGACTTGAGTGGTACAGTACTATGGTAATAAATAGCCTATACAATAATACTGTAAACTTCACACTAAACTATACCTACTGACAACTCGATAAAAAATTTTTTATAGAATAGTATATATAAGGTATATAGTATGGCATATCGTACGATTGTGATATTCAACACAAAAGGATACTAAAACTCTGGTCGGTGACCTCTAGATGCCAGAGGTTGATGCGGAGGTCGTCGGCCGAGAGGTATGTTTCCTGGTCGCTGTTTACCGAGATAGAATTGATGTGGTATGTGTGGGCGTTACTGAATATACGCCGCGGACTAGCTTCCACCATCAACTCCATTGGTCTGAACACAGGTACCTGCAGTGAGCAAAACAAAAGTATTCGTTAGTCCTTTAGATTTGCTAACTTTCAGGGTTTTTAGGGATGTGGCTCAATATATGCTGCAGACTTCCTGGTCATGGGGCTGCCTACTCGGATCCGTCATGGGGCGCAAGCAGTTATCTGGTCATACCAAGTGTCGGTTGTTGCTGTTGTCATTCCGACTCTTGTTTATGGAGCGGAGACATGGCCAGTTCCAGACACTGTACTGCAAAAGCTTGATGTGTTCCAAAACCGTTGTTTGCGATGGATACGGTGCATCAACTGGCGAGAGCATGTTAGGACGGAGGTTGTCCTGCGGAGATCTAACCAGATTCCTGTCTCCGAGTTGGTTCGGTGGCTTACATAGAAGTATCCTGACTGGACCTCTGGGGGCTCCTGCCCCGTGGCCGACTGGCCGTCCTCGAACCAGGTGGGTGAACGTGACTGAGGGATCTTCAGAGCTGCAGAATCTATTCTATGGATGATGCAGTGAGAAGAGCCCCTGAGCTGGCTAATTGGCGGTATATGATGATATGCTACAGACTAGCTTCCACCATCAACTCCTTTGGTCTCAGTGAACACAAGTACCTGCGGTGAGCAACCAACTTACTTAGACCTTTAGATTTGCGAACATTCAGGGTTTTTAGGGGGGTGTGTGGGACTGGGGAGGGTGGCAGGTTTAAACATGCAATCTTGTGAAGATTACTGAATGTAAGCCGCAGACTAGCATCCATCAATGCCATTGGTCTGAACACAGGTATCTGCGGTGAGCAAAACTATACTGTCATTTCAGGGGGAAAACATTACACCCAGCAGTGTACAGCAATCCGCAGTGTGGGTCGGAAAACATCGCCCCTATTCCACATTAGTGATGTAATTATATTTGTGTGATGTTTTCCAATGCACTGTGATTTGTGGGACATTACTTTAATAGGGTATAAACTTTTACAGTTATAATATATGAAAGTGCCAAAGTGGTATCCTTTCCCTATCCAACAGTGTATAAATTTCATGATATGTCCCGACATATACTGTAACTGACAATTGACGATATAATGTAATGAATAAGGGCCAGGATTGATTTCTATACACATTATTTATGCTTGATGAAATAAATTGTTTGATGTCATTAAATAATTGGAGAACAAGGTCAAGTACAATTTAATTTCAAAGATTTAGGGGCGGAGGCTATTGAATGTATTCATTTACCACAGATGCAGGTGTTTAGATTACATAGCAAATTAGTTTTTTTGTGTGCCAACCACCATGAAAGAGCGAAATTTTGTAAGTTGCATTAGAGTGTAAAATCAAAAAGAGTCCAGACACGCCAATTACAGTAACACTGCGGCAAAATGTATTATAGACCAAAACGTGCAATGGCAAATCTTACAATGTACTGGATTAAAAGTTATAATACGCCTAGTTAGAAGACAGAGTAAACAAATACTGTACAGGAAGCAGAAGATCAATGGAATGGTGTGTGCGTTTCTACTGGGACTGAGTAAACAGGAGCTAACAAAGAAATCAATCACCACGATCTACAAAGATAAGATAAAGTATTGCAAACATAATACTAGTGGTTTTACACACACACACCCATTTGTAGTTTGTACATGTATACATGTGCCGTATTATGCGGAGATTACCGTGCCATACTACTGAGCACAGGGCTCTGCACACCTTTGGCAGGAGATATATAAATAACTTTAACTATATGGTTGGAACGAAGCAGCATTTTAAAAAATGAAACCAAGGTTCTTGACAATATTGATCTTTCTGAAATTGACTACCAAAGATAAGGTGGAGTCGAACCAAATTTTGCCTGAAATGAGTTTCAACATTATTTTAGTCGAAAGTTAGCCATTTAAAGTAATTACCCTGAAATCTATGCCTTGTACTCACTATTCAGTGATTCTAACACAGCTCCAACATTTATTGCACGATTATTACCTATAAGGTTGACCAACCGAAACTAAATGGGTCTTTAAGCAATAGGCATGCCCGAGTGATCTTGGTTATATCCCTCTACCATGTATTCAGTGACAGCTCTTATTTATTGTACCATAGAGTACCATTTCCATGGTAACTGGTTCTAAATAAACCACTGTCCAGGTCTCCCATAATTTACATAACTTGCCGGGCACAGCTCGCCATGGCTCGTCATGTTTGAAATTTTTTAATTTCCCCAACGATACAAAAACATTTTGATTGACCAGTTTGTGTAAAACCAAACCAGTAACCATGGAGATGTCGTCATCGCTTTCACACTCTATTCAAGCGGACTAACCCAGACGACGTAATACTAGATAGGTCTTTAAGCATGCCCGAGTGGTCTTGGTTATACCCCATGGCCATTACCCCTCATACATATTCACGGACATTCAGACAGCCGCATGATCTATTGTACCGAGAGTACCATTAAATCTGACTAACCCTAAGTGACGTAATACTAGACGGGTCTTTAGGCATGCCCGAGTCATCTTTGAGGTTATACCCTTCTGGCCGCTTGTCTCGCTCCGTAACCTTCCATAATTTTATAGTTTTATCTGCAAAATATTGTCATATGTAGATTGTAGAATAGCGACAAGGAGTGAAGTTTTAAATAGGTTGTAGGACAATGTAGGTTCATGGAGTAACTACAGTACTCCAGTACAGACGGTACATCAAATAGACTATTTGAGTATTTGCCTTTAACACACATATTGATAATATGGACAAAATGTAAACAGGAAAATGTCAATATTGCTTTCTGGGAGGTTTCTAGAAAATTTGGGGAGGAGGGGGCCTAGCTCAGTGGTGAAGTCTCGCCTCGAGATCTCAAGCAGCATAAGTTGGTATGGCATATTTCATGCGTTTCACTGTAATTCTCAAGGGCAAAAAACTTACCCCTGCTCACTGTCACTCTTCAGTAGCAAAATTGGGCATCTGGCAACTGGGTAGCATTCGCAGGGATTTTACTGGCTTCTTCCCACTGACTCGAGTCATGGAATATGAAAAATGTACTGCCCGTGGTGGTTTTCTCCGGGTACTCTGGTTTCTCCACCAACTAAGTTCCAGAAAGTTTAGACGTATACTGTATTGTATAACGGTTCATCATGTCGACCTACAGTGCATGGTTATTAGGGGTTGTAACGATATTTTATTTTCTATACCACGATCGGAAATTTACTATTCCATACCGGGATTACCGGTATATATCGCATTAGGAATGCGATAATCATATACCGGTACATAGCGATATACCAATATATATAGTAAATTATCTTTACACCCCTAAATGGTTATACAATCTATCACATTGCGAGATTACAGTCACAATTTACTCCACGAGATTCCATTATAAACTGCCACTATGTCTAACGATGTACCTATCCCAAGAAAACGCACCATTAGTAGACAGTAGAAAATGTGCCGGGTTCGAGTGCCGCAACCACCGGATTTTGTTGATCTTTTCCTCGATTTCTAAACTTTTGAGGTAGTCAAACTCGGGTTCGTGACTCTGGAATGTGCTGTACACATTGTACTCTCCTCGCATCGATGCCAACTTGCTCTGTGGAGGAAACGCTTTTGTTTATAGTGATTATCGAGAGACCTGCTTGACTAAAAAAATACAAAGTAGGATTCGAGAGTCGGTAAACTCGGTTGGTAAAAATCCAGTTGACGCGGCCCCGCCGAAAATTGCAAGTGAAAACGGAAAGAGTACCGGAAGTCCCGTACTAAACTTATGGGAAATATTAAGGGGACACAACAGTCGATATTAGGGCCGTGATCTCTGGAATAAGACCACTCGGTTTTTTGGTGCTAAAACAAAATTACTTAAAACTTTTTGGTTTGGTACTGCAGAATACAGTCGGTATTTTCAATTCAGTTTGCTCATGTCAATTTTGGTTGAATTTTAGACTAAAACTCTGTCCGACTACTGCCACTAGGGCAGCATAAACCAAGCCCATATACAGTAATTATTGGTGTGTACACAATGCATGGAAAGGTCAAAGTAAGTAGGGGACCTTCCTCCCCCCCCCCCCAAACTTATATTAATATACATGTATCCAGAGACGATATTCGATGTATTTTGTTGTTGTTGTAAAGCTTTGCTGAAATTGCTTCCCTCCAACCTCCATGACAGTTATGTATGCCAGATATATTTTTACACGTCACTTCCAGGACCCAGGTTCAACAAAATTCGTAGTTAAAACAAAAAGTGTGGTTAAGGTTTCAGGGCAGGCTACTTTTTGCCCCCTCAGACGAGCCTAGACGCCGATGCCCGTGGAGAGTAGGACTAGGCGGGCGAGGCAATTGCTTGCTCAAGAATACACTGTAATGTACAGTACGAACTACGAACCTTGTCACGCTGAAAGATGACGACGCGTCCCCCCTTGTCACCCGTCGCAAACAGGTCGCCGTTGTGGTCAAACTCCACGCACGAGATGATGTCCGCTGAAAATGCACAAAATCATTGTATATATAATTTATAGTTACACTAGTCAACCCAAAAGATATATAAATCTTCAATTTTTTTATGTCCAATGTCCATCAGGTATGTTGAATTTGATGGAACTGAAATTTTATTGCCCGAACACTCGAACAGCCCCGAAAATTGACCAGCTTTGAACTTGAAGTACGCGAGTGCTGAGTACTGTACGTGGTGAACTAATTGAAAAATTAACGTACAGTTATTAATTCTCATACACTAGTCTACAAAATGTACAATTATATGCATTATTTTCTCTTGTTACAGACTGAGACCAATTAACTCTTCCAGTGCTGGACACTACTATAGTTGCACATAGTACATACCATTTAATTAATTCAGCACTCCAAGAGTTAATAATGATATGCAAATGAAAATACTCATTAAACTGTACACTCACACATACTCATTACTCACTCAGCTTGCGTGATGCAACAATTATATACACCAATGTTTGTAAACATTGGTCTGGATTCATCAACACGGTCCAACAAAAACATACGGTACACATTACATACCATCAGACACATCCTCTTCTATAGTGCCCTTGACTTGGGAGAAACACCACTGGACATCACCACCGTTAGCTGACGGAAGTTACAAGTTATTTCAAGTACACATTTCTATGTTTACATTAAAATTGACATTGTAGGAATATGGGTAGTAATTTAAAAAAAATCATTTATTCATGTGTTTATGAAAATAAAGCCCTGGAAGGCCTGGATGGTTTTTTTTTTCATTTGAACCAATTTACAATTTTTAAAGACATATAAACATTGTGACTCAGTGCTTACACGATTCCGCACTCTCCGACTTCCACATGCTGCGAATATTGGTTTTAAGATTTTATATCAATAATAGTGAGATTAGTGACCATCAATAAATTTTACAAAATGACCTGTGCAGTACTGTTACTACTGTAGGCTAATAAAATAATTATTATTGATGATTAACATTATCCATAGCCTAAAAAAGCGCCTTTTATTGTGGCAGTGGATATTTTGCCGGGGTCATCAGTTGGTTTAACTTTTACTCAATTTACTGTGCAATCGAGTGACAAACTTTAGTGAACTTTCACCGACAAAATATCAAAATCCACTTGTCTTTGTTTCATAGTGGATATTTTCTCGGCAACTGTAGTGTAATTAGACTCTTCAAGTGAAAGAATATTGCAGTAAAACAACAGACGGTGCGGGCAACATATCGATGACTCATGAGCAACGACTGCCTTAAATTGTTTTGGCTTCCAAGGACTTTAAATATGTCATTCTTGGAACACAGAGTGTATATTTTGCGGTCGACGGTTAACACTATAGACGGAGTAAAGTATGCCACTTTTTCGTGTAAGAATATCGATCGAACAGTAAAAGCAACAGACGACGCCGGTAAAATATCCACTGCCTTTGGAATAATAAGTTAAGCGGCATTAAGCGCTGTTACTGTTAGGGAATCACAATGGCTGAAAGGGTATAATGGTATACACCGATTTTGCACCGTCATACTCATATGACTGCCCGCTGACATCTTAGATCTGTGGGGAATTCCGAGGAAATAATTTAATACACAAAATTCCGAAGCGGAAACAGAAGTAGAACTTTGCAGGGAACCGGAAATTAAATGTCCGATTGACTCGCATTCGCAATGCATTGTGGGGCATGCGGCCGGATAGAAAGCATGAAAAACAACTCGTGACTCCGGTTTAAATATAAGGCAGTGGATATGTTGCCGGCGTCGTAATAATCTTCGTAATGGTTGGTCGTCCGTTGGTTTTAGTGTGCGATCGATATTCTTACACGGCAAGAGTGGGATACTTTACTGTTAACCGTCGCCGGTAAAATACACTCCGTAAATTTAAATTAACTTACGTCACGCAATACGTGACCCCCGGGACGGTTTTATACTTTAAATTCGAGATAGCCTACTAAGTGAGGTAGAAAGGTGGCTAGTCTGGGTGAGTCCGTTTTTGTCAGTAGACCCTCTTCCCTCCACTACTAGCGACATACTTTACAGGCCGAGTGGTAACTGGTAACCATGGCAAAATGGTAATGTCAAAATAAATTTTAAAAAATGTCATAAAAAATGTTCAACAAAGTAAGACGAAAATCATCATCATTTTAATACCAACCAATAGTCGAACTTGACAAATATCCATCGGAGCCTATAGATGAATGTTCGCCAATTGATCCTTCCTGTGTCATTAGGTGAATTTGAGCCATTTTATTACCAGATGACTTGGGATTTTATTCCCACTCATCAGTAAACATTTAAAATGGCGGACAAATAAGGGGACGAAATTACGTGACGTAATTCCGGGTCACTTCGTCCTTATCTAAATTCCTCCACGAATAATTTCATTCCGGTCACGCTAAATTTAGAACCAAAACGTAACGAACGTAGCGCACCTTACATGATCGTACCATGCTGCACTTGGCACCTCACTTAGGCGTAATAAGCCGCGATTCGTTGTTACTACTTAGTAAGATGATTTTTGTGTATGCGATTCCTCCACTTCCGTCAGTCCACTCTATTTCATCACTCGTCACGCGGCGTGACTCACGCCAGTCCACTCCACTCCACTCATCGTCATCCACTCCACCCCACTCCCACTCCATTCCTCGACCTCCACTCCACCCCACTCCACTCCTCGTCATCCACTCCTCCACCTCCACTCCAATCCACTCTACCCACTCCTGACTCCACCCGACCCCCCTCCACCCACCCCACCCCACCCCACTCTGCCACACTCCACTCTACCCACCCCACCTCTTGCCTGTGTAGTGACGAATAGAGTTACTGTAACGTCAGTAATCCTTTAGACCTAACATGAAATGCCTTGAAATGGAAAAAAGAGAAATGCCGTTAGGGTTTTTGAGCGGACGTTACCAAGCGGCTTTTAAGTTTGGGGCACTCAACTCCACTCAACCTCGTTGACTGTCCCAAACTTAACAGCCGCTTGGTAACGTCCGCTCAAAAACACTAACGTCATTTCTCTATTTCCATTTCAAGGCAACGTCATGTTACGTCTAAAGGATTACTGGCGTTACATAATACTCCCTCCTTTTTTGGGAGTATAATATTGTGATACACAATATAATACTACATAGTACATGGTACTTATAGTTACTTGTGCGCAATGCTTGTGCGGGTCTATACTTATTGGTCAATGTTTGTCCTCAGAGTTGTCGCGTACGTAGACCTAGGTATAGCGTTTACATGTTCAATCTGGACATGTAGTCAGTCGCGTTGTTATCAACTCCTCGTATATCTTTTATGGCGAATCTGTAGTCCTGTAGGGTCAGAGCCCACCGAAATAATTATATGTCAGTTCGTCATCTTGGATTTATTCAGGTATGCCAAGGGCTTGTGATCCGTCTGTAGCAAGAATTCCGTGCCATACACAAACACATGGAATTTTTCTGTGGACAACACAACGGCGAGACATTCGCGCTCGATCACCGAGTAGTTCTTTTCTCGTGGCAACAATTTCCGACTAGCGTATGACACCGGAAATAGTAACGTTCTCCGTCATATTCTTGGAGCAACAACGCCCCGATGCCGACATCGGATGCATCACTCCGTATGATGAACCGTCGACTGAAATCCGGTAGCCGGAGTATTGGTGCCACGGACAATAGCTTCTTGAGGACTTGGAACGCCTTTTCTTGAGCGTCTCCCCACACCACTCGATTTGGTGTGTTCTTGATGACATTCTCATCCATACCGAAACCTGGGAAGACCTGAATTACAAATGGGAGCACAGTAGTCAACCTGCAACCACTACCCTGGACAAGCTTGAGAAATCGAAGAGACCAAAATCCAAGACGCAAGTGCGCTCGTTTCTCGGTCTGACTGGATTTTAGCCTATATGGAGTATATCCCGAACTATGCAGCGGTTGCGGTACCGCTCACTAATTTGGCGAGTCAAAGGCAGCACGAGATAGTGGTAGTGTGAAGGCACTGCAAGAAGTGAGAAAGCAATGGCGCTGACCGGCACAAAGTTGTTTGGGTGGATCAATCGACAACATGCAGATATGAGAGATGAAAGGGCACGGGAAAAGGAGCGTAATGACAAAGAACGGGAGAGAGAGTGCACCGAAAAAGAGACAGAACTTGAGAGGCAAGAGAAGGAGCGCCAGCGTGCGTATGCTGAGAAAGCGAAGGAACGTGAGAGGAAAGACAAGAGGCGTGAGAGGGAAGACAAGGAGCGCGAACGTGACTATGAAGAGAGGGAATGACAGCGAAACTACGAAGAGAAGCAGAAGCAATTGGAGCTTGACGAGAAAGATAGGCAGCGAAAGTACGAAATGGAAGAAAAGGAAAAGCAGAGACAACACGATTCGGAAGAAAAGGAAAAACAGAGACATCACGAATTGGAAGAAAAGGGAAAGCAGAGAAAACACGAATTGGAGGTTCTTCGGATACACCAGGTATCGCAGACCAATCTTGCAACGAGTCTCTAACAAAATGCATCCACAGGTTCGCTCGCACCGAGTAAATCTCTAATCAAGAGTCTATACCGCCATTCGATGAAGCCGTCAACCAATATATCTGTTCCAACGCATCGCAACGAATGAGCAGTTGCCACAAGACCAATGGGCTGTGCAGCTGAGTACATGTCTTCGGGGGCAAGCCTTAGATGTTTACTCGGGTCTACCGCCATATGAATTGAATGACTACACTGCACTCAAAGACGCATTGAACGCACGATATACTCTGACACACGAGGGATATAGAAATCTGTTCAAGACAAGTAGACCCAAGAAATCCGAAACGTGCAAGCAGTTTTCTACTCGACTGTCGCATTACCTACGTCGCTGGTGGAAAGTTGCGGGAATTAGGGTATCCGTTGACGGTATACGTGATCTATTGCTTCGAGATCAGATATCCGAGTCGTGCACGTCTGAGTTGTCGACGTTCATCCAAGAACACAAGTGTAAGTCATTGGCCTCGATGGCTGACTTAGCAGACACATTCGTAGAATGGAGGGAAGGTACGACATAATGAGTCAGGTGAATCAAGCTCTAAACCACCGTCTGCTGACAAATACGTTGGTTATGGAAAGCAACTATTTGTTACTGGTGTAACTCGCCCAACCGTAAGTGTTCAACATCTAAATCGAGGTCGACAATGTACACACAGGCAATGATAGTTCTCACTAAAAAGCAGGAAAAGTTTGATGATCACGTGCGATTACCGAACGGGTAGGCCTAAAGCCTACCAGTGTTGAGCGCAGCATGCGAGGTACAGCTCATAGACAACGCCGCAAACATGCTGGTAAAGCGCGGTTACCTGTCAGACAAGGAAGCATCCGTCCTTCGTGATAGCGGCTGCAGTGGGGTAGTCGTGAAACTAAGCTTGGTGGATGAGAGCCAAATGACAGGGACGGAGAAACTCTGTGTCACAATTGACGGCACTACGCGCGTATCCCCAGAAGCCCACGTGTATACATAGAAACACCGTTTTACTCGAGGAGTGTGACGGCCATATGTTTCGAATCACCAGTGTATGATGTTATTGTTGGTGTAACATCCCTGGTGTACTATACGTTACTTATGTAAATCCACATTGGCGAGGGAGAGATAATAGCTGTATCAGTAGTCAGTAGAGGTGAGGAGTTGAGGTTAGCCGTACGGGCGCAAGATGAATCACGATTACACGCGACGACAAGTAATCTTTCATCGACATCAGAACGGGTGGTATCTGATGTAAAACAAATCGAGAGTGTTCACGACACAGACGTTAGCAAGACAATCGGAAACACAACATTTGATGAAAGTGAGGTCTATATGAAAACAAGAGAAACCGATAATTCACAAGGAATACATGACACAGACAAGACAAGCAGTACGAATCAGACAAACACAGTGAATCTACAACTGCACATGACATGGGAATGGCAGTGGAAACGCGTGGTGCTGTGAAACAGAAGCGCGCACTTCGCCCACTATGTATCCCGTCAGAAGTTGGCGGCGTCGATCCTGACGAATTCAAGATAGAACATGGAAACGATGCATCCTTGAATCGGTTGCCCGCGAAGATCGGTTCGCACAACAAGCACCCGGTCGTGGTGAAGCAGTGACTTTTGTATCGCAACTACACGACAGAGTCCAATCGTGTATATCTCAACTAATCGTCCCAGAACGATACCAAGTATCTGTGTTAAAGATAGCACACGATTCGTTGATGAGTGGACATCTTGGTACGCGGAAAACTAAAGATAAAATATCGACGCAATTCCACTGGCCCGGCATCGACGAGGACGTGACCAGATACGTCCGATCGTGTGATGTATGTCAGCTGTAACGTGGCGTACAACGCCACCAGAGCAGTGTTATTAACTTCCGATTAATTCATCAATTGTACGCACATTCTTTTATTATATTCTCACAATACTCATTATTGATACTCAAGATAGTCAATATCTCAATATTTTACATTATATTTAATCATTTATAATCTTTGTATATTATTATCAACTTATTCTATATATTCTACTTTTAATCATCTCCATTTATCATATCAATGTTATTCAACAATACTGTAGTTATACAATAAACTCGTGTTACTAATCGCTAACAATAACCCTCGCTATCAACTACTCATAGACCCCCTGTCTCTCGCAACCGTTCGCGTACCACAACGATAACAAACCGGTGTCACTCTATGTTGCTTCAGAGGTTTTTCTTCGGTGGTATTTAGTACAACCTGTTTTTCTTGACATCCACCGTGTTTGTCATCACCCTCTTCATCACGACTCTGTGTTTCTTCAGTTTCACTCTCGGACTCCCCACTAGAATTCGTGATCTCCGTGCTGGTATTTTTCTTCAACATTTTTACATCTTCTGGAGCCCATATTTGCGATTCAACTCCTGTTACGTTAGATTTGTTTTTCGAATTGTCTACTATAGTCTTAGCGATTTCGACGATGTTCTTTGTATTATCCTTTTGAGTCGAATCTGTTTCAAATTTCTTTAGTTCGCGCCTGACTTTACTCT
>WNLI01221836.1:0-12460 GCA_025802215.1 Wirenia argentea | reverse complement strand
TCAAGAAAACCTTACAGACAATTTAGATACTGAGATGGGAAATTATGTCACTGATGCGGTATTGGATACGAAATTGGATGGTGCAAAAATTGGATTAGGAACAGAAAATAATTCAGAGAAAAATGATGGTGTTTCTCAAAATGGTATGGAAGATGTAATAATTATTGATTCCGATATTGAAAAGACTAGTGATTTTTCTAAAGAATCGAAGGATAAAAATTTGGATAATTATGACGTTGATATTACGGAACCGTGTAAAAGTCAGAAAGGGCAAAATACCAAAAGTATTGATACTAGTATAGGTGAGAAAGAAAATTTAGAATCATATGTTTTTGCTATTGAAGACGTAAATAAAAAGTTTGAAGATGTAAAGAAAGAAAGTCTAACAATTGATGCAAATAACAGTCAAGAATTAATTACAAATGAAGTGAGTCTTAAGTCGGACAGGAAAGAAAATAGTAGTGAAATTCTTAATGGAGAAGTGAATGTCTCAATGCATGATGAATGCAGAAATGTCCAAAATAGTGATTTGATACATAAAAGCACCAATGAATTATCAAGTGGTTTTCAAGCAATCGCGAATAGTCTTGGGAATTCTACTGTTCATGAAATCTCTGCGCAAGTGACGGAAGTTTCTGATATGTCGGAAATGAAATCCAAGGATGGAAACATGGATGGTGAAAGAATACACAGTCAAGGTATTGTAGAGATGCAGTCGCTAAATTTACCAAATCTTTCCGGAAACCTTGAAAGACAAGACACAATTAATTCTTCTAGTCAACCACAAAATACATGCAAAAACGATAACATATGCATATCTAACCAATCTCAGACACAAAATAATGTAGACCTATGTCCAACTGTGCCTGGTCTATCTCAAATACAAAATACAACCCAAAATGAGATGTCTTCCATTTACAATACGACAAATTGTCTAGATGTGAGTGGACAACAACGAAGTCAGCCTTCAGAACCAAACGATATAGGTGTATCGAGTACTTCAGATAAACTATATTCCAATGATGGAATTAATAAATCTGATACATCCAGTAAACTCAATTTGAAAGATGATATTTCAAGCAACATCATATCATGCGATACAATTCAAACTTCCATGCAAAATTCCACTTCAAACTTTGTGTCACAAAACTTCTCGAGTCAACCGCAAGTTTCAAGCATCGCTCTTCTAAAATCCCCCACTTCTACTAAGAAACGTAGTAATATGTACAACGTCACAACTATTGTTACAAAAACTAACGAAACCATGAGTTCAAGAATTTCAGATAACGACGAAAACAAAGAAAACAATAAAAATATAACTAAAATCAGCGACGGGGATATTTCCACAAAAGACATCATCGTCCCTCCGATAAAAAAGAAACCTCGAATGCTCAGCCCATTTAGCCAATACACAGAGCGATTGAAATCTCTCACGAAAAAACCTGAAATCACGATGCTATCTTCAAGTGTCGATAAAAAATTTGAAGCGTTATATAAACAGGAACAGCAACGAGTGAAAATAACTGGCGATACGATGACGACAAAAAGTCGAGAAAATCCTAAAAGTGGTAGAAAGTTATCGCAGAGTTCGCGGTATAATACTCGCAGTAGCCAAAATCTGTCGTCGTTTGAGAGTTTTGATGAAAATAAAGCAGGATGGGAGAGGAAGAGCCCGGTAAACATGTCAAATTTGGCGAATAATGTCAATATGACAGTGAATATGACATCAAACTTGTCAAATACACCTAATGTAACTCTAAATATGACACCAAATATGACATCAAATGACATATTCATGCAAAATGTATCTCAGAATGCACCAAATATTTTGTCTAATTCCGACGCTCAAAATATGTCTTGTGATCAAGCGATATCAGATCAAAATATGAACGCAGTCGGAGGAATATGTGCACCAAATGTGATGACGTCACAGTTTGATGTGCAGATACCTACACAAAATATGATGACATCACAATTTCATGAGCACTTGGCTACACAAAATATGATCACTTCTAATCGACACAATATGATATCACCAAATTTACTTACACAAAATATGACACCACCTGTACCTACACAAAATATGATGACATCACATTTACCTACACAAAGTATGATGACATCACATTTACCTACACAAAATATCATGACATCACATTTACCTACACAAAATATCATGACATCACATTTACCTACACAAAGTATGATGGCATCACATTTACCTACACAAAATATGATGACATCACCAAATTTACCTACACAAAATATGATGACATCACATGTACCTACACAAAATATAACATCGCAGTTTTACGCACCCTTGTCTATGCAAAACATAACCTCACAAGTTGGCACATATATAGCAACACCATTCAACGCGCCACTCCCTACACAAAATTTGATGACATCACAATTCAATTTACCAACACATGTTACATCAGAAACCACCCAAGTTTCACAAAATTTGATGACATCTTATATTAATGCACCAATTACATCACCTCAAAATGCAAATACCATACCACACAACTTGATGACATCACTACCTACACAAAACTTAAATGAGGAAGGGGAACTATTTTCCGACGAGGAGGAAGACAATTTCCAGCTGGGTAGTCAGGTCATACGAATCCTCAATAATGATCAGCACTCCCGTAAACAATAATCAGTGAAGAATGGCAAACTATGTATTATGAGTAAACACATTCAGCAGACTGATCATAGTATCATAGCATAAAGTTTAATTTTTACACAGTCACAACTTACACTGGTCAAAAAAAGAAAAGTGCCACCTATAAAAAAATATAATATTAAAAGTGGCGCGTTTCTTTTTTTGACTAGTATACTATTCAAGTCTCGACGTTTCGCTCCCACATACTGAGAGCTTCATCTAGGGGTGACCCACAGTTGTCATGACGTCACGATCGCATGATATCCAATCAGCAACTGAGTTGTTGGCCCCCTCATCTCTGTTCATTGTAGGGGTCGTGCAGCATATTCAGATACGTCACCAACAATTTTTAAATTTCTAACCGTCCATAGATCTATTGATACACGACTCAATTTTCATGTACCGTGATCGTCCAAATGTACGTATACATCACATTGCTAACACTCAACAAGAGTGTCTGTGTTGAGAGTCCTCGAATGGCGACTTGGCCGCCATTTTTCTAGTTATAATGGATCTACAAAAACTGAATGTACAGATGACCGCACGCTACATTGAATGTGAACGAGGTGTTTAACCGAATGGTCACGGATATATCCGAACGCGGAGTTGACAGGGGCAGATGTTTCCTATGAATCCTATCCTATAGGCTAACTTCTATAAGGTATTTTGTTGTATTACACAAATCTCAATTTGGTTCCATAAACAGTTATATTTGCCCTACGTTACTACGGTAATTATTGGTAACCATCTCGTCGGTGCGCTCTCACCATAATACTTATATGTACAGTAGTTAGATTTCCAGTTTCTTGTCCAAGAGGTTGTGAGTTCGTATCTCTACACAAACGATTCTTCCCGAGCTCACAAATGCACATTACACACACAATATCAGCATAGCGTCATGGACTTAAATTTTCACTATACCATCATCATCATTAACCTGTTGAAGAGCTTGCGAGACTCATGTGCCCATGGCCATAGGGGTGTGGTGGTAGAACGGTCTAAGGTGCTGGTACACCAATAAATCCATCACGATCCTAGGCGGTAGTCATGGCCTGGGTTCAATTCCTGCATGTGCCGTCGATTTTTATCCAGAAATTAAATTTGGGTAGACTGTGCTCCGTGTACCAGCTGCGTGAGAAAGTCGGAAAGTAACCTGCGATAGACGAGTTCTGTCCAGGCATGTTTAATAGGTGTCCTATCCACTGTGAGAATGGAACACCTAACTTTTCTACATTTATTATCTAAATATCAAGAAGGCCATGCCATGCCAATAATTCAGTAATGTTCAAGTTACTTACATCCAGATGGGGAGAAGCTGGGAGGTACGCCGAACTGTGCCATTTTGTACGGCGATTCACCAGGCACGATGTAAACGACTCGGCCAGCAGAACCCATGTACGACTCCTGTATGGTTTCCGCGACACGCATGCCCACCGACGGAGGAACGATCACGGATTTATGGATGACAGGGCCGGCGGGAGTCATCATCATGTTCGGTGGATACGTCGGATCTTGATTTTGTTGTATGACAGACGCGATAAGTGGGGGAACCATGCTTGTGATGAGTGGGGGCGTCACACAGGTGATGGGTGGTATTACGGTGGGAATAATGGGAGGTACTACGTGGGGGTTAAAAGGGATAACTCGTGATGGAAGTATTGGTCGGGCTGGATGGTGGATGTTGGTGGGGTGAATGATGGGAATTGGGGCGACGTAAGGTCGGTAACCGAGATTTGCTGCGACTGCTTCGGGAGGGATGTACCTAGCAATTATCGGAACAACCGGTGTGTGTTCCGGATTTATTTCCTGGGCATCGTAGTTATCTTCTGCAGAAATTGCGTCATTCTCCTTCATCAAATCAGAGTAATAATCCGTGATTTCTTGGTCGTTGTTTTCCGGGATACGAGCTCTCTGTGGAGCGACGTTTTCTGAATGAGTACTGGGAATAAATTCAGCTGCGTTTGCCGCTTCTAGGGGAATACTGCTCAGTCTGGTAACTGGCATAATGTAGTTCGGAGCAGGAACGTAGTTAACTTGCACGGCAGACGGTACAATATCACGCCTTATGATCGGTGCGACGTAATCTGCATGATCCGAAGGTACGCCCTCTATAGGATCGGTTGGTACGGCAGTAATTTCAGGCGCTTGGCCCGAGATTGTAGGTACAATAACACGCGCCTGATCTGGGATAGATGGAGGATGGACCAACGTCGGTCGAGGAGATACGATGAGTCGGTAAGGAGGAGTGGGGATGTATGGTGACGTGGGAATCAACGGGTTAGATGACATCGGAGCGAGATATGCCGCGTCTTTGTGATACGTCCCATGTGCATCACTACCGCCCATACTTAGATCCGGGTCGTAGTAATTGTCTGGTGTACCATCAAAACAGGGAGAGACGTGGGGTATCGGAGTTGTCAGATCGACGACTGGTATAATGACAGGTTTCTGGGGCATGTTCGCAACATATCCAGGAGCGGGATAATGGTGAGGATCCACAGGATTTATAGGGAGTGATTGTGGGTAGCACGGGGCGTTTTGCGCGTGAGGTACGAACGGTGTCACAGGTATCGGGTAGTGAGGTTGCACGGGAGCTGCCATATCCATGTATGGAGTAACCATGTTTTGTGTTGTTCCTGCATCTTGAGGAAGAACACCAGTTGGAGCAACTGATGGCGGATTGTCTGGGACAATTGCAGTTTGACCAACCGCGATGATTGATGGGTCAGTTTGGAGAACAGCTGGTAGATTATGGGCATTCACGACAGGGTGTAGGTTATTTGTAGGGATGACTGGGATGGTCTCTGGTCGCAACGGTACACACGGTGGGATGAACGGCTGTCTCTGATGTACTATCTGTGGCGGGATGTTGGGGTAGGGGTATGACGGCATAAACGGCCGTGTCATGGGAACGCGTGCAGTGGGTTGTACGGTCACGGGATGGGTGAGTAGGGGACGATTGAGGATTGCTGGAGAAACATTCGTAGGATGAGGGACAGCCAACGGAATACTCTGGGTTGTTTGGGTGACAGCTAGCGGTGGATTTTGAACAATCTGCGGAAAATTTGGCGCATTTGTGGGATATGGGGTAATAGTTATCGGAGTGGGGTGTGGTGGAGATATATTTGTCGAATTTTGAACTGTAGGGGCAATAATTGGAGGCTGTTGGACTGGTGGGGTAATAATTGGAGGTTGTTGTGATGGTGGTGCGATACTTGAAGGATGTTGAACAGTAGGGACAATATTTGGAGAATTTATATTTTGTTGGGTGATATTTTGAGGGGTAATGAATGTCGCCGTGATATTTGGAGGATTTTGGAGTCGTGGGGCAATATTTGGAGGATTCTGGACTCGCGGGGCAATATTGGGAGGATGCTGGTCTCGCGTGGCAATATTGGGAGGATGCTGGTCTCGCGGGGCAATATTGGGAGGATGCTGGTCTCGCGGGGCAATATTGGGAGGATGCTGGACTGCGGCAGCAATTTGTGGATGGGTTTGAACTGACTGGGGATAATTGGGAGGATTCTGTACTAGTGGAGCGACATTTAGAGGACTTTGCACGATTCTCGAATTATTGGGAGGATTTTGGATTCGCGGTGCAATATATGGGGCATTTTGAACCAACGCCGGAAAATTAAGTCTGTTTCGAACTGGTGCGGCAATATTTGACCGACTTTGGATCGCTGGACGAATAGGGGGATTTTGAACCAGTGGGGGAATTTGGGGGTTCTGAACTGGCAGGATAACGTCGGACGGTTTGATTTTCAGGTGGTTTATCCGGTCAACCACGCAGATCGGCTTCTGTCCACTTTGGTCATTTGTCCTGAAACACAGACACATTTTTTGTACAATGTAGCAATAATTAACAGTTTCTAGGGGCAATAGCCAATAGTATGAACACTTGAGGTATTAGACCTAGCAGCAGGCAATATCTGAATTATGCCACGGGGGTTCCATACCACAGTCTATTGATCAATCGACCAATTAAATCACGGTGAGGGTTTGATTGATGGGTGTCACAACTGTCCCACCACACCCAGCCTTTAGAAATGTACATTGCCCGTACGGATATGGCCCGCTTCACCTGTGCTGATCAAGCACTATTTACACTGTTTACACTGTTTAGTGTTTATTTACACTGTTTATAGATCTATCAAGCAACCAGTTAAATCGCGGTGGTGGTTGGAACGTTCAATCACTCTACACAGTTTGCGTAAAGTGCTTCCCTGGTCCAGATAATAGATCACGGTATTGTGCGGATATGATTGTCATTTCGGAAGTGCAGTAGGGTGAAGAAATGTTGGGGTGGTTGGCCCAGTGCGTCTGATAACCCCCATGTCAATGATCAAGAATATGGTGTTTTACAATTGCAGGTTTTTCAATACTGGATTTGTATTGCCATGGGTAATATAACTCATTTTCCTGGTAAATACACGATCCAATTTTATGATATATCTCAATATGCGGTAGTAGCGTATCATCACAAGCCCAATACTGTTTGGCTATACTAATCCTTACCCACAAGGTGTAGACACAGGCAGCTCCACAGGCCTATGAGTTCGGGGAAGGTTGGATATCCATGGCCATGCCATCTCTGGGTTCTCAGGAGGCTTTGGTAGGCGGCCTCGATACCTGCGACAATTAAATTTTTCTTTGTTAGGATAGCAATTTTGTACAAAAAAGTAAATAGTTTAAAGCCACTCATGGCTAATAAGGTCAGACATTAAGCCAGTTTCTGTAGTTCTAAGTCAATGGATACGACATTAATACATTAATTAGTAAATCATATTGTTTTCCGACTCATTTGAATGGTGCACAAAGCAACAGTAGGACAGATGTACAGATTGCAGCGTTAGTCATGAGCAGTCCGTTAGGATAACGCTCCCTTGATAAATCACTTCAGATAAATCACACACCACATTAATCACTAAGACAAAATATCTACTCTCAAAAAAGTAACGTCATATACAAAATACCTCGCAAAAATTGTGATAACACTTACATTGGGGGAAACAGGGAGACAGTTTAGCATAAGCTTAGAAGAATATACTATACAGTATTAATTATACCTGTCCATTTCTTGTTCGGTGTGGGCAAAACTACAACTGACTCCGCGCGGACACACCCCACGCTGAATGTCACGACACATCACTGTCTTGTAGTTGTGTTTGTGGGCGAGTGGGTTGAGTCTGTACCGAGAGTACTGCGACATGAACTGGACACAGGCACTGAGGATGGCGTGCGTCATTCCTAGATTTTCTGTCATTACTTCCATGGTTGGTTGTGCACTCGCATCTGTGATAGATACAGGATATTACTCAGTGATATATTAAATAGATCCAGATTTCCGACATGGCATTATATTACGCATGCAGTAGGAATTGGTAGGGAATTTTTTGGGGGATTTTATGCATGTGTGCACGATTTATGAATGACATTATTAGACTGGAGCAATATTTTTGGTATTTTTGGACGACTGGGGATATTTCACGTGTTTTGGATTAGAGGAACAATATCTGGAGTATTTGGACTGTGAGCAATATTTGGAGAATTAGGAATGGTTGGGCAATATTTGGATAATTTTTGACTTCCAGAGTATTCATTGAACCATTTTGAACTGGTGAAATAAAATTTGGCGCATTTTAGTAGAGCAAGATTTGGATATACTGATTTCTTGTTTATAATTGTAAGATTTTGTCAGATTTAATGCGCATTCTTTAGCTGAAATTTTTAGAATAGCCGAAATTAACAAAATTTTTTAAGCATGTCAAGATATAACTGGAAAGTAATTTATTTATGAGCGATATTTAGAGGATTTTGACTGCCATTTGTCAATATTTGAGTGATTAACCACACAGAACACAATGGCGGGTTGAGTCGGTAGCGAGAGTAATGCGACATGAACTGAACACAGGCAGATAGGATCGCGTGCGTCATTCCTAGATTTTCTGTCATTACTTCCATGGTTGGTTGTGCACTCGCATCTGTGACAGATAGTGGTTATTATTAGTTACATTACTGCATAATAGTGGTTGTAAGACTGTAAGTGGAGTTATGACCAGTCACCATTGTCTATTTTTACTTTTTTTTACTTTGCTTATTTTCCTTTGTAGCCTCCGAAGTGGCTTATACAATCTGAAGCTTATACCGTTTCGCAGTGCAAGGCGGAACAATGCAATGTATACAGCCGAAGCCACACTGCATTGCCTGCCTGGATAGGACACAAATTTATTGTTTCTGATTTTCTCACGCGACTAAAAGAATCGTGATTGGTTTATCGTCGTACGAGCACCTTAGAGTCTTAGACCATTCAACCACCGTGACCCTTGATATTGTCTATTAAGAAATCAATATTCCATAGCAATTCATACTCATGGTATTACATTTATTTTTGGATAAACGAAGCAATGGTGTGAGGATTTTATAGATTTTTCATTACTTCTAAGGGGGGCAAGCCTCAACCCATTCTGCTATCTATTAGTACGTAATTATTGTCGTAAATTATAATGAAGATATTACATACATAATAATAATTTTAGGCTTGTTCTTATCTGTTTTTATTCCTACTATAGAGCTGACAAGTCTAAACCCATTGTACATGACCCATTACAAATTAAGTACACAGGAAACAGTACTCACACATACGGTATAATCAGCATTAGTGTCAATAAAGACTCGACAGCATCAATAACATGCACATGTTCGATATGGAATTCTAACTCTGCTGGTGTCCGCTATACCAATCAATAAGAGGAAAATATTTATTCAATTAACACTTAGATTGCGTCTTATATTCATCATGACACGTCATATACGATATAATGTGTGCAAAAACACATTCACTCTCGAGGTGCTAATACATGCGAATACATTTACGTGTCACGTCATCTGTGGCATAACACGTATAAAAATTACATTAAACAACCAATTCACTGTTGTGAACCTGCTGATGATTATATTTAACCATATACGTCATCTACACCATAACATGTCTAAAATTAGACGATCAGACTATTGTGAATAGTTACATGTTGAATGGACAAGAAACAGTTCAGATAAAGTTCATAGTTACATAGCCAAGAAAGATAAAATAAAAAGTTCATAGTTACATGGACAACAAAGAGAACAAAATACGTTCATAGTGACATGGACAAGAAAACGTAAGAAATAGTTCATATATCACGATCAGATGATGCCAGCTCATGCATTGATGCCAAAACGAATAAAGGGCAACTGTCGAAAAACAAGAATCGCCAGACCGATGAAGGCTATTGCTAAAGGCTGAAACTAAATGTTAAATGGTTGCGTACTAAAAACTTGTAGTAATTGTGAACTTCCAACGTGATGAACGTATTTCGCGATACTTTATTTCACTAAATTGATTTAAATGTGCAATATTCTGGAAGGTAGTCTGAGCAACAAGCAACAACACACAGAATACTGAGGACGCTAAACTTGAGATTTAAAAATGAAATGTAATACCTGCGGTATCCTCAGCTAGCACAAATTTCTCGAGGAGAGGTTGTATCCTGCGAAGGTCACCGGGATCGCCGGTTTTCTGGATGGCCTGTGACAGCTCGACTGTTAGTTGTTTGATTGACAGCGGGCCGTGAAGCTGTGGAAACATGAACATTCATGATAAAAAAATAAAATAAATGTGTAAAGTTATATACCGCACTTTCAGAATCTGTCCATGTTGCCATGCAGGAATCTCGCAAATGCCGATTTGCAAGCCTAGGAAAAATGAATGGTCGCAGCCTAGGCACGAACAGCAGCCAAAGTGCCCGTTGATTGACGGGAACCGGCATGCTGACCACTACACCATATTAGGAGACGTCATGTATATGATAGAGCGTTAGTGTCGCTAAAACAAAAGTTATGACTGTAGAGTGGGTCCCGTAGCCATACCGGCAAATTCGTCTTGAGAGAGCCGAGGTAGAGCGGGTGGAGGGCCTAGGGCTTTTGCTACCTAGGGCACAGGACTGCAGCTATTGCGTCCTTCGAGAGTGAAGTGCAGGCACGCATTAACCGGGCTTCACGGTCATGATGGTGCCTGCTCATATCTCTCATTGGGCGCGAGCAAATATCTGGTATCACCAAGTGTAGGTTGTTTTCTGCTGTTGTCATTCCGACTAAGATATGGAAGGTTTCAAACAGCATACAGTACTGCACAAAGTTTAGTGTTCAAAATCCGTTACTTGCGGATATGGCACATCAACTGGTGATCATGTTAGAACAGAGAATGTCCTGCCGAGATCTAACCTGACTCCTATCCCTGACTCCTATCTTCAAGTTGGTTCTGAGAGTTCAACTGCGGTGGCTAGGACACACGTTACAAAAGAGTGAGGAATGTATACCTAGACTGATCCTGGGCTGAACCTCTGCAGCTCTGCTGGGGATTCACGCCGACGGCCCGACACGCCTCCAGGTGTGAGGACATGATTTTAGGATATCTACAGAGTCAATTCCATGGAGGAATGTATGTGAATTAATGCAACAATTTTACAAACTTTTGGCTCATCTCTCCATTTTGTCTATAGTAGTAGGATACTGATATTATGACTTGTTTGTAATTTGCTTATGTTTCAGTTTATGAAGATGTCAATATAATGAATATGTCCATGTTGCCATGCAGGAATCTCGCAAATGCAGTTTCACAAGCCCGGGAAAAAATCCCATGAATAGTCAGAGAGTAGGCACGAACCATGAGCGTAGTCAGATTTTCAATATCAATTTTACAAATGTAGTCAATGTACTATAAATTACAAATAGTCTAGTTATACAATTAGACTGTAGCAGACATACTAATACTAACCATATCCAGTATCCCCTGCATGTGGGCTCTGTGATCTCTGTGTACAATAGAAACGACAATTGCTCAGTCGATACCACAGCCACATGGGCGTCAATAGCACCGAGTATCAACCTCAAATCTATACACTATTACGATAATACTAACACTAACCATATCCAGTATCCCCTGCATGTGCGCTCTGTGATCTGTGTCGCCGTACAAAAGAAACGACCACTGCTCACGCGACACTCGTAGCCCCGCCTCCTGCGCTATGGTTACCACCTGAGAGTCATGCTCTCTGCGTAGGGTATCGTACGTCTGGATCTCATCTTATATCTGAACCCACCATATCATACAGCCACCATGTATCCACCTCGAGATCATACACTATTATTATTATAATACTATATACAGAATCTTTCACAAATATGTATATAATCGTATAATAGGATCAATTTATAGGTATATACCGGGGATGTTTAACTCCTTGATTGCCTAAGACGTACTATATACGGTATACATGTCATGAGAGGATGCAATTAATTATCCTGGCAGTCATTGCCAGTCAAAGAGTTAATACACTAAACGAATGTATTTAAATCCGTAATCTGTAAAGAACATGACATTGCTTTTAGAAATGAATAGCAATTCATGACGTCATTGAATCTTTGAAAGTTCCAGTGACTTTTTACTCTGTTTTTTTATTCAAGTGGCTAATTTTGCCTGATACATCTGTTACTAAGACTTATTTGATAAAATTTTATAAAATAAGTCTTAGTAACAAATTTTTTCCATTGGTTATTTCACCTCTCGAGCTCATTACACGCACCAAAAAATGAAAATTCACCTCTCTTGTTCGTTCTGTGTAGTCAACGACGATGTATTCTCTGGAATGACAACTTGTGTTCTTTGATGTGTCCCTATCAGTCAGGGGCGAAATGGTCATTATTTAAGCCTGGCGCGACTTTTATGAGGATGGACAGGGACATGTCAGG
>WNLI01221725.1:0-12465 GCA_025802215.1 Wirenia argentea | reverse complement strand
AGATACTGCTCCCTCGGGTCATACACCCTGGTATGGACCGACAGTGCCAGTGATTGGACCTCTAGGAGATATGGCCCGAGCCGGACCCTCGTGAGCAGTAACTATTACTATAATATCATACAAGGTAGGTAGGTGTAGAAGGGATAGTAATTAGGGAGGGGTGGGGGATAGCTCAGAGAACTAACATCGTGATGTAAAAATTGCATGGTCAAAGTAGAGTCTCATTCATCTAGTATGTTTTGTTTGTAATGCTTTTAGGCACGGCATTTGCATCTATCAGTACAGTTCCTAAACAGCTCAGTAGGGAGCGCATTGGATTTATAATCCTAAAGTCATTGGACCGATGGCGATAATCGTCATTCGCACGAGACATCAAAGCGAGGTGTGTGCGACTGGTCATACCTCATGCTATTTAAACAGCACTAAAACTCCACTTTCATGATTGAGTTATTTTGACGTCTTCCCTTTGTCATATTATTAGAGTTACGAATGATAAAAAAACCAAGCCATATCATAAAAAAGTGTGGTTTCCACTTTCCAGATACTCCAGTTTTCCCACCAGGCAACAGTAGCTCCGTGGTAGAGTGGTTGCATAGAGATCTCGGCGTCCCAGGTTCAAATCTGGGCCACAACAAAACTTGGTATGGAATTTTTAATGTGTTACTGTAATTCTCTTAGGAGAAGAACATACACCTGATTGCCTTCACATGTCAGTGGCTAAATTGAGCACCTAGATACTGGAGAGCTTTCGTCCTGCTGCCTGAGTCATAGAAAATGGAAATATCCTGTCGACATCTGGTGGTTTTCCCCACCTAAGTTTCGGTAACTTTACATAGGCACATATAGGCTGCAGTGTCGGAGGGAGGGGGGTTAAATAGGGTCAGGCTGCCTTGAAATGAGTCGGACTCGTACATACACTAGAATGTGATTGTATTTCAGTCAGGCATAAAACTCCCACCCTTACTATATTACTAAACACCATACCTATTTGAGTATTGTCGTAATCCGCCGAAGGCTGGTTGACGTCTATAAATGGGACAGGCACGCTGCTGTAGTAACCGGGTATCTTTGAGCTGACCGGGTGTAGGAGGTATTGTTGGGGGCGCGGACAGTTCGTGGCTATATCAGGTACTGCGTACACTGCCGTCATGATACCCTGCGCGTCCAACGATACGCTCGGGAATTTTGAGTACCGGATACTTGAGCAAGGCGTCACCGTGTAATTCTGTGGTGGAATTTTATTTATGATTATAAATAAACAGTAAAACTGTTAAACTTTATTTATACTCTGGCATACACTATTTAAGTTTAAGTTTTTGGCATGACAAATTGGCATAGAGACTAATATTTACAAGACGACCGGGGTCGAACCCACGTCGCCTATATGTGACTGTTGTCTATGCCAGCGCCTCTCCCAACTCAGCCACCGCAACCACATGTGCTACTGTGCTAGGCTTCAGTAGAGAAGGGCGAGACATGTAAAGAAAGGAAAATGGTGTTATTCTTTGGGGTGTGTGAACAAGTTTAGCCATCTTGGTGACATGGGTAGTTCTGGCAGGGTAACTCAACACTTGGGTAGTCAGATAAGTGTGGAAGAAATATGGATATCTGATGCCCTGATGACTAGAGGAACATAAGGTAATATATATACACGACACATGATGTGTAAGAAGCATACTGTTTTACAATATGAGCAAAGGAGAAAGGAGGGTGGGAATAGCTCAGTCGGTTAAAGCGTTGGGCTACCATTCATTTGGTACCCAGGGTCGTGGGTTCGAATCTCGGACTGTGCGATCGGACTTTTATCTGAAAATTGTTCTGAGTGATTCCTCAGTGTTCTGTGGGTGAGAGCACGTTTCCTCAGCCTCAGTTTACCAAGCCTGTAAAATTGGTACTGATCGCATATTCACTTTCAATGGTGAATTTATCGGTTGGGGAGTATGGTTGTGCTACTCGTGCAGCTATTATGTACAGAGGTCGATCTATAGCATGGCAAAACTCTACCCCTGGTGACATCTGATTTAACGAGCGGTATATAAGTTTGGTACTTTACTTTTTTACATATATACTGTATATATATATGCTTCAAGGTAATGATTCGAGAATGATCATGTTGGAATTTAGCGCTTATCATGCTTATGAATCGATTCATAAATCCTCAGAGTTGAAAGAAAGGATAGAGGTGAGACGTAACTGGGAGGATTAGTAGTAGGTTACGGTTATTTGTGTGTATACACATGTAAGTGGCCGTACAGTGATGTGCGCCATCGTATAACCCATTAGTATGTAATTAATTATTTAGACACACATGGTGTAGTGATCGGCATGCCAGGTAGTCCTAGGCTGCGACCATTCAACACAGATTTTCCCCGGCCTTGCAAACCCGCATTTGTGATATTCCTGCATGGCAACATTGACCGATACTGAAAGTACGGCATATAAATGCACAGTTTCCCCCACATTTTTTACAGTTTTTCTCACCAATTACTGCACACAAAAAAATGTATCAGAAATGGCTAAGAAACTGCCACTAACAATAACAAATACAGTACAAGGACTCACATCTTGATAATCACTGTAGTCTTCCAGCATTTGGTTAGCCCAGCCAATCAATGAAATGCCATCACCGGGGATGCTTATACACGGGTCCTTCTTGTTGAGTAGGACTAGGACACGGCACAATTGGTGGATAACGCCCCTGTATTAAACATACAATACAGTGTAATACTTGTTCAGTAGTACAAGGCATGTACTACCAGGACTCGACATAGTTGGTGGATAATGCCCCTGTGCGAGACTGCGACACATATCATACACTGTGTAATACTTATACTGTCATGGATCCTTGTTGTTGAGTAGGACTAGCACACGGTACAATTGGTGAATCATGCCCCTGTGCAAATGTGGTGTTGTACAGTATAATACTTGTTGCACAAGAACAGGACAAAGATGGTGGATCTCGCATTCTCGCCCCTGTGTGACAGATATTGTACAATGAAGTATGCTTATACACGGATCCTTCTTGTTGAGTAGGACTAGGACACGGCACAATTGGTGGATCGCACCCCTGTGCAAACGTAGTGTTGTACAGTACAGTATTTGTTGAGTATCACAAGAACAGGACAGAGATGGTGGATGTCGCCCCTGTGTGACAGATATCGTACAGTGATATATACACGGGTCCTTCTTGAGTAGCACAAGGGCACAAAAGAATTGGTGGATCTCGCCCCTGTGTCACACATAATTGTACAGTGTAAAACTTGCATAGTAGTACAAGGACACTACACAGTTGGTGGGCGACACATATCAGTGATAACTAGGTATTATAATTCGTGCAGTTGTTATTCAGTATGAAAATGATCAATCATATACTGCACTATAACTTTTATGTTTGTCGATGTTGCGGCTGTATCACATGGACTTCGGCAGGACAACTGTCAACTCGGCGGTGACCCACGTGATGTCGATGGTGGATCATGTGACAGGCAGTGATGAATGTTGCTAAGTACTACTTCGAGCACTAGATTAAGTAGATTGCAGCTAATCTGTGCTTCAATAGTGAAGTGCAGGCTTCCCAGTCATGACGCTGCCTGCTCGGATATGTCATTACAAGGGGCGCAACCAGTTATTCAATTATAGCATCAAGTCATTTTCAAGTGTAGTTTGCTGTTGTCATTCAGATTTGTTCTATATACTTGAAATTTTGCTGGTTTGGAATTTAAAATCCTTCTAGTTTTCAGTGTTTGGTACACCACTTACTTATTCCAGAGCGAGTAACTTGGGTCTGAATTAGCCAACTATATAGACAAGAAACATTTGTACTTGTATACGCACTTGTACGTGGGTATTCTCGGATCATCCACGTCCATAGTGCGTAGTTTCATGCGGGTTTCATACAGTATGAGGTGTAGTCTATCCGTGTGGATCTTCAGTGTGTCAACCTGATCGCGGAATTCCTCTTTGTCTCTTTCTGATACATCCGGTTCTGTGACGGAAACAAAACACAAATTATATCACAAAACATATCACACAACATATCACAAACATATCGCAAATCATGTGTATCATTCTACTAAATACTGTAAATAGCAAACTTCCATCCAACATTGGTAAATATAAACCAAATTATCCAGATGTGCATGTACTTAACACAAGAGGCCCAAGAGGCCTCAAAATGCTCACATGCCAATTTCATACTGTCCTTTGGAACATGATCATAGGCCAATCGTTGGTTTACATGGATGTCACAGTGCAAGCTATGTCACATTTCTGCATCTAGAACTGGGAGTTTGCGCTCTTAGAGTCGCATATTGTCAACATTGTGTCAACATTGTAAACATCGTGTATGATTTAGGCCTACAAGATTTTTCTATGACATCGTGAATTTTAATGCCATTTGAATTTTTTTGTCCATACACTAAATAATTTTAACAAAATTGCGTGAACGCCATCTTGGAAGATTCAAATCTAATGTTAGAGGTAGGCTATAAATCTTCCAACCAGTTTTGGGTAGGTAGGGAAAGTTTTGGAAGAAGTAAATTGATATGGCCACCTTTAAGATACAACATTTGATGTGTAAGTTTTTTGCGAGATCGATCGTACACAAGGCAAGCAAAACACTTTGGTGGCTAAACATGTAACTCAAGAGTAATTTAATTATCATGTAAAAGTAACTTAATTGCGGATGTATCGGTAAATTAATTACGTTCAAAATTATCTACATAATTTTTATGAATTTTCTGGATTTTATCCAACTCAATATCCACCATGTGTGCTATTAATTTCCGTGTACGACGCAATGACTTTATAGGCAATTAGGCACACATAAGCTGTATGCCTAATATAACTTGATTAATATAATATTAGAGTAGAGTAAAGTGCTAGAGGCTTATTGGGTTGCAATTCCAATTAGTATTAATTGATTTGTGCAAGATATATCTTGAAAATAAGGCTAGCACAGATCAAATGAACTACATTTATACAGTATTAAAATATCGAGTGGGCTGCCCATAATTGACGACAATTAAGATATCAAGTCGTGTCAGTAACATTGGAAAAAACATTATCGTGTATAATAATTATTTCAACTTACCAAAGCCTATATTCTCGAATATCGGGAGCTGAAAAAAAAATTATGGTAATAATTTATCACAAAATAACCAAATACTCGCCTGAGTTGTACACAGTATATGACTAGAACTGTACATTGTACTGGACATTGTAGTCATTGAAACATAATATGTAAAATGACGTTGAAATATAGGTAGGGTAGACTGTCAGTCACTTACGTTGAAAATCAAATGTGGGTAGAGTAGAAAAATCCGGCTTCGTCACAACAGTTATAGATAGTTGACAGATGTCGTCTCCTAAAATTTGGTACTGTACGCTCCATACTTACCGAGAAAACATTTGGGCATGCTTCCAGTTTTCACCATTACATGTATCGTCAACTGAGCTGACACCATTGAACATCATGGCATTGGCTTGGGTTTAACATGAAACCAAGCCATCTACAAACCAATAAAGTTGGCTTTCGTAAAATAATAGACTATGGCACCAACCCGTTTCAACCTTCCTGTATCCATAGTGGGACTTTTGTTGGTTGAGGCACTTTTCTGTAACTTTATGTGACGCCTGAAACAAGATAGACAATCCTTCGTAATAATGTCAGGCGTTTTAGTCACTGAACGAGTGAGACATATAACTACATGCACAATAGATCAACAGCAACATATAGGCCATGGCACAATCAAGCTATGAACAGTTACTGTACAGTCTAAAGTGACCTAAAGTGCGGTGATGGGGAAACCGGAGTGCACGAAGAAAACCACCGGATGTGGGCAGGATTTTTTTTACATCTTCCATGACGAGAAGGCAGAGGAAAGAAGCCAGCAGAATTGCTACTAAAGCTACCCAATTTAGCCACTGAACTAGTGGAGGCAAGCAGATGTAAGTTCCTTGCCCAAGAGAATTACAGAAACACAGGGTAAATGTCGAAAGATCTGCCGCGGCTCAGGCTTGAACCCGGAATCCCAATCATTCATAATCATCACTACATAGTTTGCAGACATGTGACCATGATTGGTACATGTGGGCCTCCTGGTGTAGTGGTCAGCACGCACGTTCCTGTCAATCGACGGGCATTTCGGCTGCGGGTTCGCGCCTAAGCTGCGACCATTCATGGATTTAGTCATAAGTAGCCCCATTAGTGTAGCACTACCTTCAAATACAGTACCATCCCTAGAACAATCAGACTAGAATTCCCTAGATCAAAGTGTTATTACCACCTCTGACGAGTCTAGCACCCCTGTAATCAAATTTACCCAACTAGTCCGTAAAGAGTATATAGGCAAACCGGAAAAGTGCATTAGTGTCGTAAGATGTAGTGCTTACAACATCGAAAGTATCGAAAACACTCCCTTGAAAATAAGTTATCGCACGTGCACATGTCACAGTAAGAAGTGGTCGTATTCCATTGAGGTATAAAACACTCTGCTATTATTATCTACATTGAGGGCGTACTCTGGCCATTGATGCAACTTTGATTGGCGGCCTAAACCCGTTATCGCCCGTCTGGGCTCATAGTGACATTATCGCCTGGCATACTGTTACAATAGTGTTCCGCATAGAAAGTAAGCACACGTAAATCATTCTTCTGAAAAAATCGCCACTGCCGGGATTTCAACTCGGATTTCCAGCACCGAAACCAGCTGTTTAGACCACTAGGCCACAAGGCCGATGATGTTGTGAACTTAACTTTACTTACGTTCGTGCCGAGTCCTGTAGGCAAAATTGACGTCATATTAATTTTGGTCCACACTCTGATTAGGCTACGTTTTTAGATGGATTTTGAAATATTTTTTGTAAAAAATCATGCCAAACTATTGAGTTGTAGATAATAATATTAATACGTAACATGATTTTGTTCGGGTACATGCCTTTACATCGACCCTTGGGCAATTGTTTTCACCCTTCATAGTTATCGGCGGCCCTCGATAGCGCTCGTGCTACCTAGATGACTACGTATGTCGGGCGAAAACAATTACCCTCGGGCCGCTGTAGAGCCGTTGCACCCTAAAAAATTATGTTATTCTCATATTATTTGTATAATTCTTACCTTCGTTGTCTCACTTTAAGACAGAGGAAGAGAATGGAAAGTGCGACAAGAAGAATTGTTGCCGACACGCCCGCCACCACGCCGATGATGATGTCCATCTTTTCTGTGTTCACTGAAACAATCATTCATAGGATTTTGCCGGTTTGAGAGCCGATATACCGCTAATTAGCCCGGGCAGGGGCTCTTCTCACTGCCTCATCCATAGAATGGATTCCGCAGAACTGAAGATCCCTCAGAGTCACATCCACCCACCGGGTTCGAGGACGACCATATGATACAAATGGGAATATGATACAAACTCAAAATATATGTGAAGGAAAACTTTGCGTATCTCTGAAAATACAGTATGTACAAAATATAACAGAGTGGAACTTTTTCAAGTATAAAATAAAGACTTTACAATCGGCTGGAGCGCTGCACTTGACTTAATGAATGGGTAGTCTCAACTCAGGTCAATACATCCTTGTTGTGGTAGGCTAGTCTTTTTCGTTGAAATTATTGAAAAGTAAAAAATGTGTCATATTGGTTCGTGATAATATAAAAAATTAAAAAAAAATATATATAAAATGCTGGTCATCAGCTAGCTACTTTGATCGTAGGGGTTTCGGTGGTTTCTTAAAATCGAAATTGAAAGTCCAATATCGAAAACTGGCACTCTCGTCGAACAATTTGTAAACTGTTTGAGGTTTTTGTAATCTAATCAAGTTAAAATCATTAAAATTCAATTAAGAATAACAGCATTTATTCTCGAATAGATTATGGATATGATAATCATGCATGCCTAAAATGCAGTAGGCCGTATAAAATAAATGTCAATTATTCACCATGTACTGTACTGACATTATCTCTGCCTTCCTTGAGTTAGTGAAGCAACAGTAGCGCATTTGACTAGTGGAGGTCCCGGGATAGATTGCTGGTTCAGGACAAACGAAGGCGCACTTTTTTCTGGGGTGTATTTGTTGTGTTCTCCATGGTGTCCTTAGGCAACCATTGGTTGGGGAGTAATGCTGCGTGATATTGTAAAGGGCACACTTATTAGCAGCATCTTCCACTTACAGTAAATCAACATTTAATGGATAGAAAGAGATCCAAAAGTGCTGTGTAGATATGTGATGCTTTACTTTTTAGCGTCAATGAAGAAGTACATTCCATAACAACGTACCTGTACACGTGTTTCCGATGACGTCACCAGAATATGCCACATCAGCAGTGCCACTTCACGTGTCGATACACTCCCTGCTCTCGGTGTTGATATAATGCACTCATCAGAATCGTATTGTATCATAAAGTGTTGTGACAGATTTAGTAACTTGTATGAAGTCATACATTCTATAGCCACATACCTGTACACGTGTTGCCGATGACGTCACCAGAATACGCCACATCAGCAGTGCCACTACATGTGTCGATACATTCCCTGGTTTCGGTGTTGATATAATGTACAGTACTCATCAGATTCGTATCATATCGTGAACTGGTGTTGTGACTGATCGAGTAGCTTCCATGAAGCCATACATTCCATAGCCACATACATGCTATGCAGTATACATTCAATAGCCACGTACCTGTACACGTGTTGCCGATGACGTCACCAGAATACGCCACATCAGCAGTGCCACTACACGTGTCGATACACTCCCTGCTTTCAGTGTTGATGTAATGCACACACCTGAAAAGAAATAATATATATATATATATACTACATGATCAAAATGGAAAGTCCAATAGAGAAACCCAGCACTCTTATCAAACAACTTTTTAGATATTCGTAGTCTAACTGAGTAATGCTATGACTATTCATGCTGAAACAATCGCTACAGATGAATCAATAGCGGTCTTGTGTAGGTAAATTAATCTTACGATACCAATGTACAGTATATATCAATGTGCATTTTCCAACCTTTTCATGCAAATACAGCATAAAAGGAGAGTGCAAAACGTCTACGGTGTCTCCCGCAACAAATTGCACACACGGCGGCACAGGAAATTATGGTGCTACCCGCAGACATCTGCGCTGTAGGGTCATGCAGCAGTCTAGCGATCCTCATCAAAGGGAGTGGCGGGGTTGCCATTTAGTGAATATTTTTTGCCATTTTGTGATGAGATATTGTGTATAGATAGACTCGCAAAATCTCTAAACAAGAAATACAATGTGGGTTCTGGAGGTCTTCCTTATACAATATCAAATCAATGTAATCATATTTGATCCTGATTGACGGTGTGAAAAACTCAAAACACACACTCGTGACTGTAAAGTGCCCAATGTACCAGAGATAGTAATCACTCAGCTAATCACAAATCTACGAATAAAGAAAAAAACATTACCATAAACATAATATTATATCATGCATGTATAATGAATAAAATACACATTATGATAATGTCTGAGTAATGCATGACAATATATCGTACCACGTTAATTATACATTTATTTAATATTTATAGGTGTATTTTATGTCCCATACAAGTCAATAACCTAGGTTATATAACAATAATACCACAAAAATTTGACTGATTGATCACTCAATGAGTGAGACCAATAATTGCATTGACAGCAGAATGAGAGCACAATCAAGCTAAGTGGCGAAAAGTGAGTTGGTGGAGAAATTGTAGTACCACCTACTTTGTCTCACTTTCATAGATAAATTAATGAGACATTGTAAAGTACAAACAGTATAGCGTTACATATCTACACCGCACTGTTGGATCTCCCTATCCATCAAAATTAATGTCGGTTTACAATACAAGACAGAATGTGGAGTGTGCATTAGGGAAGGTGTGTCTTTACAAATTACAATAACACAGCCTTACTCACAAACTAATGCTTCTTACATCCAAGGAGAAAATGCACAATCTGGTATCTAATAGATCAACAGACCAGTCACATGAGATATGTTGCCTAGGGGCGGGGATAGCTCAGTTGGTAGAGCGTAGGATTAGTAATCCAAAGGTTGCGGGTTCCACCCCCAGCCGGCGCATTAACAATTAGGTATTTCTTGGTGTTCCTTGGGTGAGAACATACTCCCTACCCTCAGTTTACCAAGCCAGTAAAATTGGTGCTGATCATCCATATTCCTTAGCTGAAGTATGTATTGGTCGGGGAATAAAGCTATGCATATAATTATCATAATTATACATTGTAAAAGGATCATACTCATAGTACGTTGATGCCTTGCTCACGACTACCCTCGCATGCTACTGATGTAAGACCGACATTTGGTAGATCGAGAGATCTGAAAATGCGGCATATAAATGTCAAACTTTACTTTTTTACTTTAAGGATGCCGCGGAGAATAAAACCCAAGAAAAATCGATCCCATGACCTCTCAAGCTGGAGTCCAACACACTACTGTTGTGTCACTCTTCCGTGTCGCTGCTGTGGCTGGAGTGAATGAGCTTATGCCATGTTGTTCTACAAAATGAATGTAGGTAATATCGCCGCAGGTAAGTTCGCCATAGGTAAGTTCGCCATAGGTAACATCGCCGCAGGTAATATCGCCGCAGGTAAAATACCAGGTAGGTAATTTCGCCGCAGGTAATTTTGCCGTAGTTATTTTTTCGCAAAATATTTTATATTTAATTAGTAATAAAAGATTTAAAATGACAATACTGTACTCATTATACTGTAGGAATAATTGATTTTGTCATTCTTTGATATGATATAGCAGTCCAGTCAATGAAATCGGTGACATCGATGTAATCCATGAAAGCGATGAAGAACTATGAAAATTATCAAATTGATCAAAGCAATCAAATCAATCAAATGATCGAAGCGTCAAATCAGTTGAAAAGCATAAAAAAGGTAAAATCGATCAAATCAATCAAATCGATCAAATCAATCAAAAACGATCAAAACGATAAAATCAATCAATCAAATCGAGCTAACCGAGCTAACCTATCAAATCGATCAAATAGATTAAATCGCCAAAAACGATCAAATTAATTAAAATTATCAAATTGGTCAATCAAATCGACCAAATTTGTTTACTGTATATGAAGGGTTAGATGCACATTAGAGAATTTAAGTACGGCAAAATTACCTGCGGCGAAATTACCCACCTGGTCACTTTACCCGCGGCGAAATAACCTGCGGCGATGTTACCTATGGCGAACTTACCTACGGCGAACTTACCTGCGGCGATATTACCGCACACCGATGGAGCACGTACCACAAATACACAGTGCGCGAGAATGATGCGGTGCAGTGGTAGTCTAGAGGTAACTCTTGCATGAAATTGACATGACAGTCATAGAAGTCATATTTGGATCAGTCAGAGAAGGCACATTTGGACAATTGGATTTAATTCACAATATTAATCTTGTATTTATCGCCGAGATATCGTAAATCAGGATTAGATTGACAGACAACCAAGAGAGTCTACGGGATGGAGACGATTGGTTAGTGATTAACCAACAGTGAGTGATGATGATGATATAATGATGAATCACTCTGTCACTCCTGTCGCAGTGATAACTTGGTTAGGGGTAAGTCGAACAGTGACGTAATATCGCCAACGAACTTGTTTGGCACCATTAACTCCTTGCCAAAGACATATATATACGTCGTGAGAAGATGCAATTAATTATCCTGGCAGTCAAAGAGTTAATAATAATAATGTCATTTGACTGACTAAGATCACTCAATGAGTATGCACAATATATCGGCAGCAACATCTAGGCCATGGAACAATCAAGCTGTGAATCGTCACAGTCTAAAGTGAGTTGGTGGAGAAACCGGAGGACTTTTCTATCTTCCAAGACTCGAAGGTAGTGGGAATAAGTCAGCAGAATTCCCTAAAGCTACTTAGTTCATAGATGCTCAATTTAGGTACTGAACTAGTCAGGGCAAGCAAGGATAAGTTCCTTGTCAAGAGAATTACACAAACACAGGAAAAATGTCATACCAAGACTTTTTGCCACAGCCCAGGCATGAACCTGGAACCCCGAACACTCTACCATTGACCTACTGCTCCCACATTTATGCTCCATTATATTGATGATATCCATCAATGGTTTCCAAGTGAACGTGATGGGACAATTGTTTACCCACGACAGGGCATTATACCGGCAAATGTATCCCCTCCGAGAGTCGGATTTAGTTTGCAAGACTAATCTTGGATTTGACATTTTATCGTGAAATATGGTGGGATATCTCAAGATTAGGCTACATCATCATTCAGTTAAGCCAATCTAAGAGATAGACAGTGGTGATTGATCATTAATCGCCGAAATTTTCAATTTCGGCGATTATATTGATGTTCCAGCAAAAAGCTGTGTGTCCGTCTGTGTGTCCGTCTGTGTGTCCGTGTGTCCGTGTGTGAGCAAACAGTTTCCGGAAGTTTTCTCAG
>WNLI01221614.1:0-12466 GCA_025802215.1 Wirenia argentea | reverse complement strand
ATGGTGGTGTGGGGATATGGTGGTGTGGGGATATGGTGGTGTGGGGATATGGTGGTGTGGGGATATGGTGGTGTGGGATATGGTGGTGTGGGGTGTGGTGGTGTGGATATATGGTGGTGTGGGGATATGGTGGTGTGGGGAATGGGGATGTTATGATGATGTGGGGATATGGTGGTGTGGGGATATCGTGGTATGGGGGATAGATACTTTACAATGGTGGTGTGGGTATATGGTGATGTGGGTATATAGTTATATATGGCAGTGTGGAGATATGGCAGTTTACGATTATGTGTTTACGCCTGTGCTATCAAAATTAATATAGAATATACAATAATCGATTGATTGTCTATGAGGATCGTGTTACTTCGTACTGCTTCCGGCGATCAAAGCCCAACGTTTTATCCGTGACAGTTTATTATGTGTTATAAGTGAAACTGTGTGTATACATAGATTTTTTTATGTTGACAGTTGATGTACATTAAGCTGAAAGTGTGTTTGTATGTTGTAACCTAGGGTGTTTGTGTTGATTTTATATACATAATAACCACCCAAATTCGCTGAAGTGACTTCCGGTATTTACACAGCAGCAAATGCATTACTCTTGTACGATTTTGGTATAATAGGGTGCACAATTTCACACAACAACCACATAGTTACAGTGCCGCATTGGTGCAAAACACGGACCATTATCTGGTTGTTGCCCGCAAACACGCTCACCAAAAGGACGCCATAAGTGTGACGTCACGGTCGATGAACTTCCGGCGGAAGTACTCAGCCGCGCATGACAACTGGACTCGCTCATCCGCAGACGAGTAAATATTTGTCATTGTCGAATAAAGTGATTATTGTTTGGGGTATTCGTCTGTCTGTTTGACATGACATTGTGTGAGTGGAGGGAGTGTGATGTATCGAACTGTTGCCGGCATATCGATGCGATGGAGTGAGAGTGGAGTCTAGCCGTATTCAAGGTGAATCACAAGGACTATACACTTATTAGGTTGTACAGTTAAATCACAGCAGACACAGGGGATATACACTTATTAGGTTACAGTTAAATCACAGGGGGCATTAGGAAGTTTATTCACTCCACATGCCAGCCAATTCAAATCGTCAACAAAATCCCAAATGGCAATATGGGCAGTAAAACGCTCGCCGTGGTTTCTACGTGTTTTCTAATTACTGTTGAGGGGAAGTAATAACTGGTGCTTAAAGGTATGGTAGTACATATTAAACATGGCTTAAAAATACTACTTTACCAGTAAAAAACACATGGCCATCACCGATTTCCAATCTAGCAGTGCTAAAAATCCATTTTTAGGTCAAGTAAATTGTTTGGATTTTGTGTTTTTGTTTTTATTTATTATTATGCGTTTTATTCATTTAAGAATATATGCAAAACAATGTTTTACGATACAAAACAATAATACTGTACAAAAGTTCAAGTAAACCTAATTTTCCGTCGAAATGTCATTTTCAGAATAAATCTTTCACAGAAATGTACAATTTAAAACGAAACAATAATACAACGACAAAGCATATTTCATGTACCTTACAGTGACCTTCATCATACAGTGTTTCGAGCAATCTATAATGATCACATGCATCTATATCCCTATCCACTGTATCCATAGTCTATGTATATTGTTTTCCGTTGATCACATGCACGTATACCAATCTATTCTATCCATAGTCTACAGTATGTAGGCTACATTGTTGTGGTTGACCACATTCACATATATGTCTATCCACTATATCCATAGTCTGTGTACAATTGATATGGTTGGCCACATGCACCTATATCCCTATCCACTCTATCCATAGTATGTGTACCATTGATGTGATTGGACACAATGCACCTATATTCCAATCCACTATCCTTAGTCTATGTACATGTTTTGTACCTATATCCCTTGATCACATGCACCTATATTCCAATCCACTCTATTTATTCTGTGTACATTCTACGATTGATCACATGAACCCATGCATCCCAATCCACTATATCCATAGTCTATGTACAATTGATATGGTTGGTCACATGCACCTATATCTCAACCCACTCTATTCATAGTATATGTATATTGTTACCGTTGATCACATGCACCTATATCCCAATATCCACTATCCGGGCTTAGTCTATGTACAAGTTCTACGATTGATCACATGCACCTACATCCCAACCCACTATCTTTAGTCTATGTACATTGTACAATTGATATGGTTGATCACATCACCCTGTATAATATATATATATTGATCACATGCACCTATATTCCAATCCACTCTATTTATTCTATGTACATTCTACGATTGATCACATGCACCCATGCATCCCAATCCACTATCCTTAGTCTATGTACAAGTTTTGTACCTATATCGCTTGATCACATGTACCTATATATTCCAATCCACTCTATTTAGTCTATGTACATTCTCCAATTGATCACATGCACCTATATCCCTATCCACTATATCCATAGTCTATGTCCAATTGATATGGTTGGTCACATGCACCTACTGTATATCTCAACCCACTATATTCAAAGTCTATGTACATTGTTACCGTTGATCACATGCACCTATATCCCAATCCACTACCCGGCTTAGTCTATGTACAAGTTTTATGGTTGATCACATGCACCTATATCCCTCGATCACATGCACCTATATTCCAATCCACTCTATTTATACTATGTACATTCTATGATTGATCACATGCACCCATGCATCCCAATCCACTATCCGGGCTTAGTCTATGTACAAGTTCTACGATCGATCACGTGCACCTATATTCCAACCCACTATCCTTAGTCTATGTACAAGTTTTATGGTTGATCACACCCATTTTTGCACTCGTTACACACAGAGAAGTGCACACATATTCCCACCCCCTGCACACATGTTCCCACCCCCTGCACACATGTTCCCACCCCAACCTAGTGCCATTCTTGGGTTGACATCATCTACACCAACTTAACCATTGACCGGTGGCACTAGCATGTCCGCTAACGGTTGCTGCCCATCAAAATTAAAGTTTAGATTCTCCATCTCTCGGAACAAAACTGGGTCTACATCGTCTGGCAATGGTGGAAGTTTATAGAACAATTTCTTCCAAAATAATCTGTCATTATGGCGGAGATACTGTTTGATCCTCATGTATGCGCGTACTCTATCATACAAACGTTGCTTGTGGGTTATGACATCATCGTCTGCTACGATTAAAACTGCACTGAAATCTTTCTTTCCGATGGAGATGTGCATGCTGTCGAACTTGAGCTGGCAGTGGTAATCCACGACAAAGTTACGTGTAAGGATCACGATCACACACTCACTCGCCATTATCCCCCGTTCGAAGCTTCGCTCTGTCGGTTCGCCAGGAATTGAGTCACGTTGGTTCCAATATACGGTGAAATATCGCTCGAGTACACGTAAGAATTGCTGAGCGAGTCCTATATCACGGTCATGACACCAGAACGTTATATTATATCGTTTGTTAACAATTTCAGGATTATGTCGCTTTAATCGTATGCCAGTTTTTGCGTACAAGAGCGCGGCGATTTCCATACGATAATACACACAGACGCTGAATATTACTATGGCGATAGTCATAATCACACATAACGATATGACAATATTGTCGTTTCTGATGGTAGTTTGTACTGTGTGGATTATGGTTTTATTACACTGGAGTATGTCTGGTATAGTCTTAAGAGTGTATGAGTCACCTGAAGCATTTGTACACATAGCTGACATATTGCGGTAGTAAACCACCTTCTTATGGGATCGTATCCAGTTAGCGAAAGGCACTAAGTCACACGAGCAAGTAAACGGGTTTCCACTGAATGCGAATGCTATTAACGGCAGACTCCTTATGTCCGAAGCATTTATGTACGTTATCGAGTTATTGTTGACCGCGAGAACTTCCAGCTTTGGTAGATGCGTGTGTTCTTGTGATGTGCACTGATTTTTCAAGAAACATAACGATTTATTTGTTAAGCTATTATTGTCAATTAATAATCTCTTTAGAGGGAGTGTGCATGATTGGTGGGATGAGGTAAGAAGTTTACAGGGAAGGTTAGAAAGTTTGTTGGATGATAACCATAGGGTTGATAACATCGGCAGATTATGGAATAAATCATCTGGGATAGTGTGGATGCGATTGTAACTCAAAGATATGCCTCGTAAATTGGAGAGCTTATGGAAGGTTCGAGGGGCAAGGTGAGATAGACGGTTGTTGCTTAAATAAAGATATATTAAATTTGGTATGTCGTTAAATGTATCTTCATCTATGGTGGTGATCAGATTATACCTAACATCTAACATTAGTAGTTTTATCAAAGATATTATAGTGTAATTTTTAATTACCGTTCCGTTTAGTGAGATCATATGTCTTGACATGTGATTGATTTTTGTTTCAAAAATATCATGTGTGAGACTGGTAATGAGATTGTGTGATATGTTTAATTCTTTTATTGTGTACATATTCTTGAAGCATCCCTGTTCTAGCGAACTGATGGAATTTTGTGATAGATCCAGCTTTTCAATAGATGTTAGTGACTGGAATGTGGCAGATTTGATAGCAGTTATGTGATTATTTGAGAGATTTAATCGATTTAGTGGCCATGAATTGCTAAATGTATCTTTCGGTATTTCCTGAATATGGTTATTCGCTAAAGTAATAGCTAGAAGGAATTCAACAAATTGGCCATTTATGCTTGATATGTTGTTGTTTTGTAGCATTAACATTTTTAGATTGGTGAGTGGTTGTAGAATTGTTGGTATGTTTCTTGTAGAGATGTCGCCCTGATTTATTAGTAATATTTGTAGTTTTGTTAAACTATCAAAACTGTGTGGTTCTATTCGTCTAACAGATATGTTAGATAATATCAAAGACTCTAGGTTTGGAAACAGTGCAAAAGTAGCTTTATCAATACTCTGAATTTGATTATCATGGACACCCATATACCTTAACTTTTCAAACGAACTCTGGCAGATTGTTGTGTTAAAAAGGCTGTACGAGCTTCCTATCATAATTCGTGTAAATTCTAAGCTTTTTGATAGTAGACATATCATGTCAAACGTAAACGGTTGTGGATGTGTCGGGGTGGAATATATCAAGACATTTCCTAGATTTGGTGTTTGACTAAACACATTGGGATGAACTGTCGTTAAAATGTCACTTGCTAATTCAAAATAAAATAGATTTGTAAGTCCATAGAAAAGCGTTTCACCTATTTCAGTTATCGGGCAAAATAATCGGAGATATTTTAAATTTATAAATCCTTGAATGGGGAAGTGTTGGATGAGTGTATCCCACGATATCTTCTGAGGACAGTGTATCTGCAGAATTGTGATCTTGCTCTTATCGATAGTAAACTCTTTCGCTGGCCAAAAATGCCAGTATGGATACTCGTTAGTATATCTGTCATAATCCACCAGGAACACACAGCTTGAGCTCATGACCATTAATTCGATATTGATTTGAGACAAGCTTCCAAACGGAAGAGTTGTACGAATGCTGTAGTCTGATACAGGATATATAGACATGTGAAAGATGAACTTGTCGTGAAATTGTAGCATTATTTCGTCGAAGTCCGGTAAACGTGAGAGTTGGCAGCCCATTTTGATAGATAGCGTAGATGCTGGGACGAGAGAGATGGAAAACATCACGAAAAGCACAGCAAACAGCATCATTCTGAAATAAACATTAGTCACTTTTAGATTTTTAGATGTGTGGTATATTTATGAACGTAGATCAACTCCATCACAATTCATATTGTGATCATTAAGATTTCCTCAACTGCGCCTTCGCTGTTCAACCTTGACAATTAACTTTTTGCTAAAGGTACTGGGTCTAACTCCACCAATCAAATTCAAGATTTTCCTGGTTTGTCGTCTGGAGAGTTTGTACTACGGAGTTCGCTGTTTCTGGGACCATGCGCAGTTACGTTGACCTATATCAAACGTTCCAGTTTCAGTTCTAGTTCTTAAAGTGGATATTTTAGTCACAGAGCAGAGCGACACATGAACATGATACGAACGTGTCGTGTTTGTACTGTTCCTGCAATGATATTACCCAGTTGAAGATACTGGAACTAGAACTGGAACATTCGTATGATATTTTTATGTCCGCATATCGTCTACGCCGAAGTTAACATTGCGATCGTTAAGATTTTCTCAACTGCGACCTTCGTTGTTCAACTGTGATAGACGTCACAGCTGTCAAATTTCAGCCAATCAAATGCGTTCACCCGCAGAAACCTGAACGACGAGATTTTCCTGATTTGTCGTCTGCGGTGTTCGTACTACGGAGTTCGCTGTCTCAGGGGAACATGTGTAGTAAGATTGACCGATATCGAACCAGTTCCAGTCCTAGTTTTATAATCTTAAAGTCCTTACTAAATTGTGTAAAGTTCGTGGTAGAACGTAATTGCATTTACAGTGTTTTTTGATCTGTCCATAAGATGGCGTATCTACTGCATGATACAATAATGCAGTCGACGGTCAAGGTATGTGCATCCATGTAAAACAGCTGCGAGCCTGCGAAGCAATAGGAAGTTATTGTTGATTGCATAAATGCCCCCCTCCCTCCAATAGAGGTTAGTGGTTAGTTGGCTATGCTGAGTAAATGCTCACCCAATGACAAATTCTAATGAATAGCTACTTGCCTTTACAGTATAATATCATAGTGAGCTTTTAATATTATACACATTGTGAATAATACTGATTTCCATATTGTAGTAGGTCTACACTGTGTATGTTAATAACATATCTATGTACATTTTATATACATTTTACTTACATACCTGGTAAGAAATGCCAAGTTATGCTAAAAAAATGTTAGAAACATACGTTAATGATTTTGTAATGCTAAGTTGAAAATCTTTACAAACTGCGTCTGCGATATCTCCACCTTTTACATATATGTAATTTAATTATATTTATATCATAGATAACAGCTATCTTATGTCTTACGATTGTAATCTTTGTAGTGGTGGCAATGTACAAAGTGTGACACTAACATAGTGGCCCATCCCTAGTCGTGACATTTGTCATTGATAAATTGTTACATCTGATGCATGCACACTTATCTAATCATATAAGTTCCGGGTTAGTTTATCTAAAAATATTCAATTACAGTACGTTTTTATCAGGGCATAATCCAAAGTTGCTGAACAATAGATGATCAGTAGAATTTGTACCATGTTTTGTCATTTTAATCACACTTGAATCTGTTTGTAGACCATACATAAGCAGTACACACAATGTTAGAAATGTGGGTTAATCTAGGTCTATTATATTTCGCCCACTGCCTCTAAATTTCTTCGTATAATCTCCCATTTCCATTTATGCTGTACGTACAGAATATCACTGTTTGCTGTCTAGGGTCTACCTCTACAGTATACCCATTTCTATCTTACACTGCCTCTTTATTATGTTTTTCAATGTCCATCATTTGCCATTCATCACATACACCAGTGATTCCCAAACTTTTCACTTGGAGACCCTCTCCCATGTGTTTAGTATTACAAAAAGAGGCTCCGTGACCAGTTTTTGGGTTGGGGGCCCCACAGTTTGGGAACCACTGACATAACCTGTCTTCCACTTTCACTGCCGTAGCCAGAATTTTCTGTCGGGAGATGCGGACCCATTTTGTTAGCATCCAATTACATTACTGTAATACACACTGTAATAACATAACATTTACTGTTGGCTAGCCTGTTGGCAACTCCACCCGTGTGATTGAATTTCCGCATTCATGCGATGTCTTGACTTTGTGGTTGAGTGATCTGTTTTTGTGGTTTCTTGATTATGTGGAAGATTGTATGGAACCCCCATGGGATCAGAGCATAGGTTTGGGTTATTTTCCGTCCATTTGAAATCCTCATTGCACAAACTCTAGTTTTCTGTTATTTTCCATCCATTTTCGTACTTAATCATCTTTCAGAGTATGGGAACTAAATTTGACCGAACGTTTTAGATATTTTTTATCCATTTACTTATGAATGTTATAAAGCTACCCCTGGCCCGCTTCTCCGCCCTCTCAGATCTTTCCTCAACTATGCATTCCACTCCGGATGCTGCCCCCTGGCAGTGGCTTCACTGCCACCTTCTTGTTCTTTATAAGGGAAAGGGCGCTCTTGACAATCCTAACTCATATTGAGGAATCGCTCTCTTGAACTGCATGTACAAATTGTACACATATATCATATCCCAAAGACATCTCTACCCTTGGGGTGAAACAAATAACATCTTCCCAGACAGCAGTATGGCTTCCGCCAAAAAAGATCTACCAACACTGCAATTTCACTGCTCCAAGACCTAATCAAAATCAATCTTAGCACGCCCAAAACCCCCCTCTACGTCGCTTTCGTTGATCTATCGAAGGCATTCGATAGCGTAGATCGCAACATGTTACTACAAAAACTAGCACAATTAGGGGTCTCGCACAAATTCCTACGAGCATTGTCATCCCTCTTATGGGAAAACTTCATTCATGTAATCTTGGGAGAAAATGTGCGTGATAACTGCCTCTCGCCTAATCTCTTCTCACTTTTTGTGTCCGACCTACCCGAAAAGTTAAAGGTAGTTGATAATCTCGATGTCACACTACTAATGTATGCGGATGACATTGCTGTATGTGCTAAAAATATCAAAGACATGCAGACAGCAATGGACAACGTAAGTACTTACTGCAATATCAACAAACTCAAAGTCAATATGGAAAAAACAAACAGTAAACTTCCGGAAATATCAATGTCCATCCCAATCAATGTCCACCCCAATCACCAAAATCTCCCTCTCCTCTCCTCTCTTTAAAGAATTCTCTACTCCATTGCAATCCCATCTGCCACATATGGACTCAAACCCCTGGTTGATTCTTGCAGTGACTCTGACTTCTTCTTTCTTGACGAAGTACAAGCTAGACTGCTAAAACTTTGGTTTGGAGTCTCACTCTGGTTCCCATCTCATCCCCTAACTCACAAGAAAAAACCAACACCTACTCAATTGGCAAAACAAGATGAAACAGACTGCCAAATGCTACCGACCAACCACGCTGTGCATCTGCAAACTCTGTGGAGAATCCGCAGATGACAAACTTCACATTACAGACTGTCCATGACTCCATGGACGGCTATCGACGGCTACGGCCCACTTGAAACATGTGACCACTCAATAAACAAACTAGTTACCTGTCCACAGTACTATATCTAGTCTACAGTCCTGTACCAAACTAAACAAAATTAGGCAGAAGACAGTTATTACACTGGAACTGTATTATAATGCATGAGATTATACTGCAGTATACTAGTCTTATTAACTAGTCATTAGAATGGACTGTAATCGCTAGTCTAGGGCTCTAGGCGTACACGTACACTGTGTACAATATAGTGACTATAGTCTATCGTATTCTTGAATGGATAAAAAGGATATAATAAAAAAATAAATAAATAAATAAACTGGTTATAACCATTTGTAACCAGATAATTCCCAGCTCTTGCTACACCGAAACTGAACCGAAGCAGATTATTTCTGGATTTTTCTACCCGACATCTGATAACACAATTGGAACCGAAATGAACTGAAGCGAACCGAAGCGATTTTTGTACCGGTTTCAATTTTTATGTGGCAGCGGTATAAGTTTTGGCTACTTTCCATCCATTTTCACTTACCTTTCAGAATACGGTATCTACATTGGACAGAACGTAGGTTTTTCAACGGCTTCCTTCACGTGGGTGAACATGATCAACTTGTGGTACGACGAGGTGGCAGATTTCCGCTACGGTCACGGATCAATCAACGGAAAAGTTGTTGGTCACTATACCCAGGTATGTGATGCATTCTACTATGGTACTGTTTAGTTTTTTTTAATCAATATACTCCAGGGGAAAAGGACAAAGTCCTATACTGACGTCCCCTTGGAGAAGGTGACTTTATTTACATTCATTTTAAACGCATTCAAATTGTACGTTGAAGGGAAGGTGTCGGCTGGAATCTGATTCCACGGTGCTGCCGTTCAAGGTACGTACGACGAGGAGTAAGCGATCGTTCATGATTTGGGTGGTTCGACGGTGTAGGGATGTGGGTTGGCTGCGAGACGAGTGGTACGGCGTGGTTGTTTGAGTGGGGGGATGATGGAGCGGAGTTCAGCGGAACATTTCTGGTGGAAATAGCAGGAGAAGGTGGAGAGAGATGTGATGTTGCGCCGGTGTGAGAGAGTTTGGAGATGTTCGGTGAGTGCCTAGTTGTTAATCAATCGGATTGCTTTATTTTGAATGCGGTCGAGGAGTAGAAGGGTGGTTGGAGGAGCACCACCTCAGACGTGCGAACAGTACTCCATGCATGCAGGGCCGGATCTGAGATTTGTACAGAGTGACAAGTATTAAACATACTAAAACGCTGTCTGGCACAGTTATTTGAAACAGTTGGTCTGACGTGCTTCACCTACTCTGGAGCCTCTGGCGCGTATGATAAACTGAGGCATGGGACGATCAGTGGGAGCGTTGTCATTTGTTAGGTTTTTTCATTCTTTTAAGTGGAGGGCGTTGGTAACTATAAAACCAGATGGCTTTCAAACCTAGCTATCCCAGGAACCTAATTATTTACGTGATCATGTATTTGCTCGATATATTTCATGTATACCACGGTGTAGTGGTCAGAGCGTGCGCCTTTCACTCGAGAGGCCGGGGTTCGAGGCCGTTACTTGCAGGGATTTTTCGCGGGCTTTTCACCGCATGGCAACGTGGACAGATGTGAAAGTCCGGTACCGTATACCAAGTGCATTTGTATATATTTGTATATATTTTAGGAACCTGACTATTTATGTGATTGTGTATTTCTCTGATCAAGCGCATCCCCCCGCCTGTGAGGGGTATGGGGGTATATCATGATGTCATTGTCCCCCCGGGCAAAAATTCTGGAGATGCTACTGTCTGATGTATTTCAGGTTGTTCAGCGGGGGGTGTCACGGATCGGCTGTGGCTTTTCCAACTGTACCATGTTCTTGCGAAACCGTTTTGTCTGCAACTATGTCCAAGCGTGAGTCTATATAATGTAATGTACAATATGCCATCCTCTGCCCTTAACTTCTTGACTTCCGGAACCCTTATACATCATATGTTTATGATGTATCAATAGGTCTTCTTTGGCAATCAAGGAGTTAAGGCATAATTAGAAGGTGTATAAATTTTATTGAAAGATGGATACTTGAGCCATACTTCTGCACACAAGCGATAATTATGCACCTGAGCCATACTTTCTACATCTGACCCATACTTTCTACACCTGAGCCACCAAACATATTAATATATAGTTTGGCATTTGGACTCAACTGTACCCAGTCCCCAGCTGCTCAATTTTGTCACTGAACTAGTGGAGGCAAATTAGCGGTAAGTTCCTTACCCAAGTGAATTACAGAAACACAGGGAAAATGCCACAAACATTTGCTGCGGCCCAGGCTTGAACCCGTGACCCCAAGATTTGTAGGCGAGCACTCTACCACTGAGCTACTGCTAATAGACTAGCGAACATTGACATTGTAAAGTGAGACTGTACATGCAAATGTGGTATAAAATTGCCACACTCTACAGTATAGTGTCGGCACCCAAGTACATGTCAATCGACGTGCCTTGGCTGACAGAGGCTTTCACAGAGGCTTTCAAACCCAGATTTGCGAGATTGTGCGGTGTAAAATTCCCGCATTACTTTTACTTATTACCATGATTTCAATATTTAGCTTGTGGTAATATCATTTCTGATACATCCCTTAGCCACTGTACTGTTCCTTTAGGTCATCTAATGTGTATGTCATTCATGGATAGAGTCACATTTAGTCATAACATATGTAAATTTTTTCCAGGGTACATGACAAAGCACCACATCAACATCATATGCGGATAGCAAACCCCATGCTGCGCACCAAATTGACAAAGAAAGTTATATCCGTAGTCAGTTCTTTTGCGTTGATATAATACATTTATACATGTATATTACATTTATGTGGTCGTGGTGTTTTTTAGGAACTACAACATAATAAAGCCATACAGTAAAGGCACAGTGTGTAGCAGCTGTCCACGGTCTTGTGACAAAGCTACTGGATTGTGTGGTATGTATCGTAGTTAGTGAATGCATTTTATATCCCTTTAATAATCATAGCCCAACGTTTTATTCCAATGAAATATGACCACATCCTGGTGTGGCATGTGTAGGTGCGACTCATTTCAAGACAGTGCTATCCCAATGAGGCTGCCCATGGCTATCAATACAACCTATGTCCAACACCATTTGTAGGCGGGGATTGCTCAGTCGGCTAAAGCGTTGGACTATCATTCATTTGGTATCCAGGTTCGTGGGTTCGAATCTCGGACTGTGCGATCGGCGTTTTAACGGAAAATTGTTCTGAGTGATTTCTCGGTGTTCTGTGGGTGAGAGCACATTTCCCTAGCCTCAGTTTACCAAGTCTGTA